>JAVHJQ010000443.1:0-19846 GCA_031306095.1 Pyricularia sp. CD86 | reverse complement strand
CTCCGGTACATACCACCCACGTAGACGGGTCCTTTGCATTACCCTGGTGCATTCACGAGGTGGGTGGATGACAGAAAAGAAAGCAAAAAAAAAAAAAAAAGACGATGGGTCTCACGCAACACACTCTCAACAAACACGGCTGTACTGTATACCCAGAGACGCGGCTGTGCCTTGGAAGTGTTCAAGTCAGTCTGGAATTCCGGGGGGTCACAGGTTTCGAGTTGAGGACGAGTACCGAACAAAAAAGATATATTGTCGCTGCAAATTTATTGAGCCGGCCCGGTTTGTGAGTTGGGGCCGCCACTGCCGCACTGCCGCGGACCATTTGTCGCCCAGTCAACCAATAATCCATTCATAACTCATAGATTCCGATTGCCAGCCAGCCTGGGCGGCAAGGTAAATAGGCGCCTTACCAAGCTTACGGTAGGTACGGAAGTAGATGGGTGGGTGGGTAGTGTAGATGCTTGGAATGTATTTTGACTTTGTCCTAACCAACCAAGCCGCTTCGGAGTACCTTATTTACGACCTGCACCCAATAACCAAAACCTTCTTTCTTTCGCATCCCTTTCAAACCCTAGCAAATCGTGTTGTGGCTGGGGAAAGCACAAAAAAAAAAAAACGAAGGGTGCGACTTAATTGATTGGCTCTCAAGAAATGCAGTGGCCGGCGACCGTCGTTTCTGCTTGTTTCTCTTTTGTGTAGCGCTAGACCTGCAGGCTTCAGGAGTCCCTATGTGAGGATAATTATGATCGTCGCATGGGTAAGACGTGCAGTTGCCTACAGTACAGTACAAAGATTCACATGCCACCAGCCACGCAAAGAACTTGGCGCGCTCTCCACACCCGCCTCTTTCCCGGCCTCCGATGACCGCCGTCGTTTCGGGGAATCGGGGCGAGGCGTCAGGCGTCTACCCACTCGGCGCGTCCACCTCCACATGCAAACGGTAAGAACAACCAATTACGCTTGCCAAGCAACGTAGGACGTCGAATCGGTTGGTCTCGATGCATCTTTCTTTTTTAGTTTTTTTTGTGGATGTGAATCAACATGCAGTGTAAGTCATTCTCGAAGGTTTACTGGTGAGGCTGGCACCTTATCACTAAGTTAGTGCTCTAGCTCTTCAAGCTTGTATACATATCCTTTACGGCATATGATAGTTAGTAGCTTGATATATGTGGGGGTCAACATCTCCCGTTCTCCCCTCATCTCGAAACCACACAGCTACGCCGACACATAAAAGGGAGTTGCGGCGTCCCGCGCGTTGGATGAAGATCTTTTTGCACTCCAACTTACAGCTACCCCATCAACCGGAAGAGGGCAGCGAGAAAACTCAGGGGATAAAGAATTGCTGTGGAATTCTAGACCACATTCCCAAGCCTCCTTCGTCATAAACCCTTTTTTTTGCTCTCTCTCTCTCACCACGCCCCTGGTAGTTAGCTTCCGACTACCCTAGGCACGGGGAAGATGGTTGAAACCACTAGGGAAAAAGGGATGGCCTACCCGAATACCGACAGAGTACCGGACGACCAACAAGAAAAAAAAAAGAAAAAAAAAACACAAGGATAGCTAGCTATCGGGAATGGGTGTAAAGTAATCGGTAACCCCGTAGGCAGCGTTCAAGGAAGGGCAGGTTTGGCAGGCATTGATGTTTTAATTGTGGAGGGTTCGTGCGGGCGCCTGGGGTAGGGCATGTTAAGTTGGAAATGGATTAAAAACAAAGCCTTTAAAGAAGACATTCCAAATTGCGATGTGCAGACGAAGTTCCCAGAGGCAACACAAAAAAACGGGCTCGTCCGCCAGATCCTAAAAGTCCCCGTAGAGTTCTTCTCGCGTCATGAAGATTATGCAATCATGATTGGGAAAAATGACTTGCCGATCAACGGGATGAGGCCAGATCAGGAAAAAAAATCACTTTGTTTGAGACGGGCGCCCCGACTCGTGAATCTTCCGCTCACGCATTGTCTCTGTTCGCTATCGAAATGAGGATCCTCAATGGAATCCAACCCGGGTTTCCTTCAGAGACATTTATTATTAAAAGATCTGGATGGGCTTTGCGCTCTGACCGGGAAACATTGACTCGCCTTGTTTCCCTATTTCAAGGGTTCGTTATCACACTGAAGGAATTGCGTTTCCTTGAATAGCTAAAGTGTATACACGTCATTTGCTAATCAAACTGTGGGAATCTGGAAAGGAAACAAGCAAGAAAAACATCATATTCCCTTTGGTATGTGATGTGACCGGAATGTGTGACTCAAGTGTCTATTGTTTATTGCAAATTCAAGGTAGGTAGACAGCAAAGGCACAGATTTTAGCACATCAAAACTTTCCATCTTCATTTTTCCCTTGTTCATGGTTACCCAGGAAGTAATATGCTATGCTACCATGAGCTCCCCGAGCCTCAGATGTGGGACAAAAAAAAGCCATATCCTTCCTATGCGTATACCACAGTCCCGAGTTATAGCCAAAACGCTTCATCCCATCAATATGACAGGGAAGAGGGGAAAAGAGCACAAAACGCCACAAAAAACGCTTCCTAGATAACACAATCGGCTTGTCAAGCCGGGTCAACTCCAAACCAACGCCAGAAGCTATAATCATAAAAAAAAAGCAACATAAAGCCAAAGTTCGCGAGAACTATAAACAGTCTCATTTCCTCATCTGTGTACTGCGGGCAGGGGAGCTTTGGCGGCTCTCGCCCCTTTGCTCCTCCTCCTCGATCCGTCCCACCATCTCCATGACCCTCGTCGGCGGTGAAGGCCGCGGCGTCGGCAAGGCTGAGCTCCTCGTCAGGCTGACGGCCTGCGCCAGTCCGATGACGTGGCTGGCCGACGAGTCGACAGACATCCGGGATTCGAATGAGCGCCTGTCGGACTGCTGACGCGGAGACAGGCCATCGGATTCCAAGCCTTCTGCGTTCCTGTCGTCATGGTAGCCGTCTCTCGGGAACGTTGGGGTCCTAGGGGTTGGCACCTGCAGATGATCCTCGTCATGTCCGTCGTCTCCACCCGTGGGCATTCCCGGCGGGAAACCCATAAGTTGCGGTTCGCGTACGGTTGGCGTTGGTCCTGATCCTGAAGGCACTCTGACTCTTGATGGGCCACCCGCGTCGCCCAAAAATATATCATCTTCTTGGCTGCCCATCCTGATAGACTCTTCCGTTCTCCCGTTCCTTTTGTTGGGATTAGGATGATAAACCTCGTCCGATTCGACATCTGTCGTTGCCTGTTGTTCTGTTCGGCCTTCTCCGCCCTCTTCCTGGGCCGTGGTATCAAAACTCGCCCTCTGAACATCGACATTGACTACACGCAGGGGCTCCCTAGGCACCGTAAACGCGTACTGCACTGAACGTCGCTCCGAGGCCCTTTCAATGTCCCAATCGTCCTCCTCGTCCTCGTCGAGCCTGTAGGACAGCCGGCGCGGCGGCGTGCTGGTGCCCCCATATTGGTCGCTTCCAGAGGCATCAACCTCCCACGCTCCCCGACCCTGTCTGCGGCGGCGCGACACTGTGCCGGCGCCGCAGTGACTGGGATCCTGGCAGACTCCACACTCGGAACTGCTCGTCTTGCCTCCTCCACCCCTGGCTGCCGCCTCGGAGGAAGAATCCCTACGTCCTGAGGAGCTGACCGCCCTCCGCAGGCTGCCCAGGGTGCCGAGGCCAAACCATGACGCGCGTCTCTTCATTTTGCTGGGGCTTCCCTGCTGAAACTCGTAGTCATCTTCGTCTTGCGAAGGTGAGGTTCCGCCGATCAGGCTTCTTCTGTGGTTACTGTTGATGCTACCGGCTGCTGCTGCTGCTGCTGCTGAACTGCCGGCCAGAAGCGCCGGCCCCTCGGCCTGCAGGGCCGAGAAGCTTGAGTTCGCTGTCTTGTATGCCATTTCACCGCTGCTTTCTCCCGAGCTTCTCTCCTGGTTCTTATCTTCGTTACCATTGCCGACCGGGGTGACCAGGGTCCCTGTGACACCGCGCGTGTGATCCGGGGGAGACCTGATGGATCCGGACCTGGACAAGCTTTGACTGGCACATTGATCCGCAAGGTTAGCTGAAGGCGGTTCGTTTCCGCCATCTGATGCACGAGACAACGGGCTCCTTTGAGTCGGCGAGCGGCTGCTCGGGCGGGAATCTTGAAGCGATACAGATGTTGTGATAGTGGTAGTTTGTGGCATCGATCTCAGTGATGGAATGCGGGCGGTCACTTCGGCATCTATCTCTTCGGCCTCCTGCACCCATTGCTGGACATCTGGGGTGTAACCTGGCCCTGTGGATGACCTGGGTGACTCCTCTTGCCTCCACGCTACATTGAACCCGTTGGGAGTCGTCGGTGTCAGGAATGGGTCGCTCTCCTGGGAAATCGGTCTTGTCTGCACCACAACAGCACCTGTGGCTGGTGGTTCTGCGATAGAAGCCTCAACCTCTTCGTCTGCCTCGTGGATCACATTCATTTCGGTCGCTCCCCGGCTCCGAGGGCTCAAGTCGAGGGGAGGCGGCATATACAGGTGACCACCCAGACTCCTTGAACCAACAGGCTTGCGCGTCACTGCCTTTTGTGTCGATGCAGAGAAGCCTTCTGGGCCCGATGCCCCGCGCAAGCTTTCGTATCCCACAGAGTGCGAAGTAAGACGGGTCCTGTTGGCTCGCTGGAACGGGTCAGCGCCACCTGTGTACCATTCGTAGGCCTGTGCCGAGTTCCACCCTCTATTCAAGCTGGCATCGTCACGCTCCATCATGTCGCCTGGCGGAAGGAACATGCTCGCATCTTGGGCCAGCGCACGGACGGCCGAATCGCGACGGTGGTTGCGCTGGCGCTTTCGCCAGAGAAAGTATCCGGCGACAGCAAGGGCGATGAGACCTAAACCCAGACCTAGGCTCAGGCCCAGACTCAGTCCAAGGTTACTTTTCCTTACTTCCTGTGCACTGCCTTGTTCATCGCCCGAGCTCGCAGAGCGTTCAGGGTTAGTATACTCGTTCGACCAGGTCATTGAGCTGATGTTGAGGAACATTGGTATTTCGCCGCTTGCCCCTGCCTGCCTTGGCTTGAGTCGAGAGGATGTCGAATCTTGGGCTTCTGATGCGATCGAGTAGCCGCCATATACCATCATTATGTTACCTGGCAGGACGGCAGCGCCGTGGCCGAATATAGCCTGTCCCTGGGGCTGTTCTGCAGGAATTGTCCACTTCCACTCGGTGAAGTCGGCACTAACTTCCACTATGGCAAGCTGTGGAAGAGCGGCTCTGCTTATATCGCCGACCCAGCCGCCCAGAACGATAAGTTTGCTCCCATCCGCGCTCAAGACTGTGGTGTGGCCAGACCGGCTTTCGACCTGGTCGGGGAGCTCGTCTTTCTTGACTGCAAGTTCGGTCCTACCGGCATTGGGCTGCTGTATCTTGATGAGTTTCCACGTTTCTTGGGGGACGCTCCAGATGGCAGCCTCTCCCATGTTGATATAACCAAGGGCGCTATGGCCCCCCAGGACGACGCTGTCGAGCTGCTGCGTGACCACATCACCGCGATTAGAGATGGAGGGTGACAACGAGGTGAGAGTGAAACCAGCCTGGGCACCCGGCGAGCGGCCGGTGGTGACGATAGGACTTATATTGAAAGCGTTATCTGCCGGGAGGCCAAGCTTAAGCATTTGGTTCGAGTATGTGGCGCTCTTGGTCCAGTCAGTTCCAGAATGGTTTGTGAAAGGACACATGCCACCATAATAGTCTTTGGTGAGCCAACAAGTTAGCGTTTGTTATGAGCGGCAGTGGATCCCAGATCCATGCGCAATTTGACTCAAGGCAGCTGGGCAGGAGGGGTGGTTTGTGTGATTTTGCCGCCCAACACGCAAGCACCCAAGTTCCACAGTGAAATAACGGCGCATCGTATGCTCTGCATCACTTACAAACAGACGGTGGTGACACCGTTGGAGAAAGCTGAGCAGAAAAGCTCATGGCGCCCCCTAGGAACAAGGGCCCTTTGAAGGAATGCATAAAAGTCGCGTCGGCGGCATCCGGGGCTCCGTCGTAGTCCCATGTGATCTCGGTATTGCGAGAATCAGAGTCGGGCAGCGGGGCCGTCCAAATAGCCGGGGCGCCGGACTGGGAGGCGCAGTCTCCCACATATGCGGCAACGGTTCGGTTGCTGAGTAGCGAGGGCGTGAAAGTCGTCGTTGTATTGCCCTGTTTGAGGAAGGGTAGGCCAGAGTTTAGCGTCTCCAGGCGGAGGGACGAGACTGAAAGTGTTGAGGAGATGTCGAGGGCCAGAAAATCAACAGAGCTCTCCGAGGTTGGGTGGAAGATATAGGCTACTTTGTCCTGGTTGCTCTGGACGGGCGGACTGAAGCCAGAGGAACCGGGGAGTAGGATGGTTGTCGGGACGTAAGGCAGAGCTGATGGTGTTGATGCTGCCGTTGCTAAGGAAGCGATGACAACCAGCGAAAGAAGATTCTTTGAGGGCGTTTTGGCCCGGGCGGACACATCACCCAGGCTCGAGAAGATTGTCATTGCTCTGGGAGATGGGCGCGGCGGAGAATCGTGGTTGAAAACCAGGCGAGGCCTGTCGCGGCCAGAAACAAAATACCACCGCGGCCGATCGGCTCAAGACCGTTGCGACCTCGATTCGCCTGACTAGAGTCTAGAGAGAGACCTGGGATTTGCTATTAGCTACGAGAGGGGTTGAAACGGATAGAGAAAAAAAGAAGCAGTCCATGGCGTCCCAGGCTGGCGACCTCATGGATCAATACCCTGGCTTGCTCTGCTGAGATTGTCACTACATACTTACCAGCTCAGGCTTGTCGACTTTGCTTTTGTTTAATCACCCCCAGATCCGAAAAGCTCGGAAATGGATCAACGGCGCATGGTTAAAGATTTGGCAAAGAAAGGAACACGAAGCAAGGGCCAATCCTCACTTTCGGGCAAGGGAGGGATGAGAATAGGTAGAGGAAAAGAAAATGCATAAACCGTGGGGAACAGGGATGCGTAATGGGGAAATGTGAGGTGAGGCGAAAAGCACTATTGGTATTTGTGGAAGGTTGGTGTCGAGGAGGACAAAAAGTATACCTTTCTTAGTGCTTGGAGGTAATTTGGTACTGGTACAGAGTTTGTATTTTCCCTCTTTGCCTCTTGCTATGGTCTGTCTGCCTTCTTTAGCTTTGCCCTACATGTAGAAGCTGCGTAAGGTAGGCTGTATGTAGGTAGGTAAGCTAATGTAGGTAAGATAGGTAAGGTAGGTATGCAAAACATGCATGCGCAATCAAGAAAATAATACCCTCTCTCACACACTCTCTCTCACACACACACACACCCTCTCCATCGGTTCCTCAGCGCCGACGAGGAATCGCGCATGCAAGCATGTTGATGTGATGCCCCCATGGAAGCGGCAAGGCGGATCTGACATTTAGTTCTGGACCAATTGCGTGCTTGATACAACTTTAGTATCATGTTGGTGAGGGGTTGGGCGGTTGGTTGACCCGGCAACACACGACACACAAGAAAATCCGTATCGAACATGTCGCCCCCGAGACAGACCGATGTTGCGCCCAGATCGCGCTTGCAATTTTATGGTCGTCCGTCATGGTCCTGTCAAAACCCACCCTAAGCATGACTGAAGTGACATCGTCTTGAATTCAATTTTGGTACAAGTGGGCTACTGCCGCTATTGATAAGTGTGCACTCAAGAGAAACAGCAAGGGGGGAAAAAATAACGATGAAAAGATGCATTCAAAAAAACAAAGTATGTGTTTGTTCTGATTGAAATCAAAAAGCAAGTCAATTCTTTTTTTCTTGTACAGGACAGGTTGTAGGTAAGGTAGGTAGGTAGGTACCCTAAGGTACCTATCTGATGGGGCTTCTGATGCATCGCGCCTTACCTCACTCACTCCCTCATCTTTCCAACCGACTAATTATTTCGTACCTTCTAGACCCAGACCCAGACCTGACTAGCTAATCCCTGAAGCGAGAGTTGATAAAAAGACCCTCAGCTAGAAAAGCAAGCAAGAAATCATACAACGAACCGAACCAACCCGTGAAATCCACCATGTTGCTGAAATCTCAAACACAGAAGAAATACGAGTGGAGAAATACCGGTAGAGCAGGTGAACATCAAAAAGATGTTCGAATCCCCTCTCGCTCTCAGGCAGCCGCCCCTTGATTCTTCCTTCGCAGAGCATTGTACTCAAACCTGGTCTTGTCCAACTCGGCCGTCAAAGCGTCGATCTGCTTTTGTGCGCGTCCAAGTTGACGTTGTACCTCAATCGACTGTTTGTTGGACTGCCAGATACGCGTCGCAGCCTCGGCGTTGTTTTTCTTAGCGACCCTGCACTCTTCAGAAAGCTTTGCTATCTCGTCCACAAGCCCCCTGTTGTCCTTGTCGAACAGATTCTGCATGATCTCATTCATCTTCTTGTCACGCTGCCCTTCCTCCGTCAGAGACTGCACGTCGTCCTGGAGCGTCTTGCATAGTTTGCTCAGCCGTACATTTTCGTCTGCTGCCTTGGCTCCTTCGGTGATGCGCTTCTCGTACTTGTCCTGTAGGACGCTGATGCAAGGCACGTGAGGGTCCGGCACCGTTACCACCGTCGGGCGGACTTCTACCTCGGCCGTGTGATATAGTGCCGGGTGGTGCTTCCAGGCTGGCACCACGAAGATGGTGCCCTTATCATTCTCACCCGCCGTATGGCCCCGGGCCCTGTAGTATCGAGTGGTGATGTCGACGTACACGATGCCCCGGCCCTTGCGCTTTTGGCCGCTTACATCGCCGTCCTCACCGTCGCCGTCGTCGTCGCTATCGTTGTGGTCCTCGTCCAAAACCCTCGTCCCCATCGCGCCAGCCTTGTCCCAGACATCTTCCTTCTCAGTCATCTTGGCCTCACGCCTGTCGAGAAGGTCGTGCACGTAGTTTAGCACATCGTCACCCGCGTTTGCCAGTATCCATCGGTCCTGCGGGTACGCGATGGGCGCCCCGGCGGCGCGCCCGTCCGCCCCTACCGCCGAAAGCTGCTGCCGCGGTATGACCGCCGCGCCTGACAGCGCGTCGGCCATGTTGGCGTACTGGAGCTCCAGCTCGTGCATGCGGCCCACCAGCGCCTGGACAAAGCTAAGAAGCTGGCCGAGCAGCGTGTTGCGCGCCGCCCGCAGCTCCTCCGCCTCATGGGGAGAGTGGGTTTGCGGCAGTACGGAAAGGATACCGCCTTGAGCGCTCAGCTCGTGGTCGAGCCGCTCGAGGCAGGCGTTGGCATGCATGAGCAGGTTGTGATGGCTCGCGTAGGGCATGGCACGACCCGGCGGGCCGCTGCCGTCCTCGGGGTCCCTTGGGGCGTCGCAGTCTGCCAGAGGGCAGTGGTACTGAGTGCCCATGATGTCGTGACCACCGCTGACCTCGTTGAGCAGGCTATTGAGCTGGCGGTGGTGGTCCGGGTCGTTGTTGCTGTAAGGCTTGGTCAGCGAGGCCAGGAAGTCCATGGCCTCGTGCCGGGCAAGCGGCTGGGTGTGCTCATCAGAAGATTCTGGTTGGTCGTTCGCGTCGCCTTCGTTGACTATCCCGGCAGCCACCTGCGCAGAAGGGCTCAGAAGTGCGATTGCGTGTGCAAGAGACTGGGCATGCTGCTTCAGGGACAACAAGGTTGGCGCCTGGCCCGTAGTCGAGAAGTAACTGCAATTCATGTGACGCAACACATGGTCACTGAAGCCATGGTCTTTCTCGAAGCCCTTAGACAGTTCTCGGGACCATTTGGAGACATATGGTGGAGCATAGTCGTTTCCCAATATGTAGCCACTTCGGCTACCATCAGGGTCCGAGTTGTGCTCTTGATCGTGTGACATTGTGATTTCCTGTAACTGTGGTGGTTATAGGAGTAGTTACTGCGTAGACAATGTTATTATGAGTGATCACGTTTGGATATAGAAAGAAAAAAAAGGCAATCGGTGCAGAATACTGTTCTCAAAGAACTAGAATTGTGAACTGGTTAACAAGCAGATCATGCCATCTCAAAAGTTTGTCCTGGAAAGTCCCTTTGTTTTGTTATCATGTCCACACGCCCTGCCTGTCATCCAGCAGAGCCTCTGGAATGCCGTTGCGATAGCATCCCTAGGAGCATTCCCAGCAGACTGCAGGAATGTGACCATACGAGGCAAGGGAACACACTGCCTATCCCTTATCCTTCTATAAATGGCATTCCATTGATTGTCCGAATTTCCCCAAGGCGATTGAGCCGTCCATCTGCCCACGGTGACCCCGAATCAACAGTAGAGAGGCGTCTCAACCCACGGCAACAAGTCTGGGAATATCAATGTCGGACCCCAGGTTACTTCGTAGATAGGCGGTGCGGAATTTGCGACGAGTCGACCGGACCATCTACATATCCCTACCCAGGGTTGCTTCCGTCGACATTGCCCATGGGTCGGCTCAGCGTTTCTTTCAGTAGCACGAGTACAAGAGACGATTCTAGTGTTACGCGCGTCGCTCTAGCTACGCGTCGACTTGTTAGAAAATTGAGAGGCCTCTGTCGCATTTAAAGTATGGCGAGCCGTCGTGAAAATTGATTGGTTTATTTGTCACCAAGCAAGCCAGCTTGAATTTGCATGCGCATGGTCTAGAACGGCCGAGGGGCTGAGCCATTGAATGGTCCGCTTCCAGCAAATGAAGTGGCACCCCTGCCGGTCGCAAGCCCAAACTGATGAATTGAATGAATGAATGAATGAATGAATGAATGAATGGATGGATGTGGCTCGGGAAAGCAGGCCACTCGATTCGTTTGAGCTTGAAGTTTCTGTGCCACGTCCACACAGACATCGTCGGCCTACCCGTCCTTCCAGTCTTGAAGTTCGACTGGTTGAGTGTGACAAACCTTACCAAAACTCCGGCAAATCATTCCTCTGGGTTGAGAGCTTGGCTGTGACTTCATCCACCGTAGAAAAGTGGCTACACTTGCGTGTAAAGCTTGAAAGTTGCCCAAGAGCCAGGCGAGAATTAGACTCGGCAATCGTGCAGAACCCTGGAATAAAGAACCAAACTAATAACACTCACTGACCAACCAATCCGATCGATTGATTGTTGTTTGCACCCAACGAAACAACTTTTATGGTACGGTACACGGATCAAGAAATCCAAGTGTTACTACATCAACTTGACCTGACAACAGGGTTCGCTCGATGCGCTCTACCTCAGGTACAGTACAAGTAGATGGCGCCAGCTTTTATTTTTATGGTTAGACAAGACCATATCTGCGTCACGTCGCTCGTCTATGATGGCAGCCCAGGCGCCAATTGAAGGGTAGCTATGTGGCGCTTAAGTGATCTCCGTGCATGTCTCGAGCAGAGTTCAGGGTACCACCGTAAGGCGACTTTGCAAAGGGTTTTGCGATTGAGTGCACAGGTCGCAATGGCGCCAAAGAACATCTCTGGCGTCTTGCTACCGCTTTTGAGCATCATCGAAACCACAGAGCTGAACCCCGCAAGAGTGCGCGGTAACATGTCTCTGGTCGATTGTGCAGTGCACAGATAATCGGTGCGGTTTAGTCTAGATCGATCGAATGTGTGCGACAAATTTCAGCAACAAGCAACGAGTTACACACCATCATCATGACAACCCTTTCTATTCGCCCCAAGGGATGAAATGTATACCCACCTACCATGCACCTACACTACCGGCTCACGTTACCTTTTTCATTTTACACTTTTTGTATAGGTGGGTACGGAGTACATTCGATTTTGCTCACTTCACCCAAGAAGCTGCAGATTTGGATTTCTCTCCCTTTTTTTTTTTTTTTCTCTTTCTCCGTCACTATCCACCCCTGGACCGCAGCCAAGTCGCAACGAGCCGAAAACGTATTACGCGTGAAGAATTGATATGGATGGAGGTCAGGATCAAAATTCAGGGCAGGTAAGACCTTGTCACATCGGCCCCGCTGTGGTAATGTACATTAGTACAGATTTAGCGTGATCAGGGTATGCGCCAGCAGGGAAAGCGCATCCTCGCAGGGGTGGCTCACGACGTCATTATCCTGGTCCGAGAAAGATGATAATTCAAGATACCCAATCGACACTGCGCTAGTGGGAGGCCATATCTCCCAAATTCAGTAGCGCAAGCTTGACTTGACGGGAACCCTTCTCATGCAACTCCTGTGGCTTGCTTTTCCATTTGGTTTTTAATTGACTTCAGGTCACCCTGTCAGCGTTCTTCAGACCGAACGACTCGTCTCTAGCTTGTTTTTATTCTCTTCCCTTCCATCTGGCCTACCATACATCTGTTGGACAAACGGGGCGGTGACACCCTCCCTCAATACTCCACCTACATACGCGAGTTTCCAGAGCTTGGGCCTAGCAAGTCAACTCAAAAACGACTGTGTGTGCCATCGAGCAGAGGCCTCACCTCCCCCCCTTTTTACTTCTTTTTTCTTTGAAAATCTTTTTCACTGGCTTGTGGATTGTACTTCCGCTTCTCCAGTCAGTCTACCGGTAGATCGATAGCCGCCGGCAAAATAGCATTAGACCAGCCCTGATCTAGTGGCTCAGTCGACAGGTGTCAAACAAATCGGCTAGCAGCCAAGACAGACAGACCCATTGGTAAGTACCCAAGTCCCCTTGTACTATACTCCACGAAGCACGGTACCTTGCTGGATGTGAATTCGGCCCTGTTTCAGCCCAAGTCCTTTTGCAATTTACCATATAGCATTCCTTATATCCCCTCCGGTGTCGATGTTTATTTCGTCCCTTCTACGAACAGTCTGATTCCCGTCTGTTGTTTATCGTCTCTTGTCATCCTCATCCCTGAGATTGATTACCTGCGATAACCCTGCTTCGCCAACTAACAACCAAGAACAGGGACGTCAGTTCCTGAATCAATCCAATTCTGAAGACTAAGCCAACTATCGCTGGCTCCTGTGCCACTCAGCACTCGCCGGCAAGATGGCTGGTGACCAAGAAGAGCTCGTGGAGAACAAAAGCCTGTCGGGCCTGTACTCGACTCTTGTTCCAGTACTTATCGCATCCGGCGCTTACCTTGCAATCTTCTTGATTCTGCGTAGGAGCCAGCGAAGATGGTATGCGCCGAGAACCTACATCGGCAGCCTGCGACCAGGGTAAGTTACATGTTTCTATACCCTCTTTTCGCTTCAATGTCGTCGCAACCAATCTTGCGCAGGCGACGCTGACATGAAAATCTAGCGAACGCACTCCTGAACTACCAAATGGCTTGTTCAACTGGTTTGGTCAGTTTTGGAAAATACCGGACACTTTTGCCCTACAGCACCAGGGTCTGGACGCTTATCTCTACTTGCGTTACATGCGCATGTCTATTGTCATAACCTTCGTTGGATGCTGCATTACCTGGCCCATCCTATTTCCCATCAACATCACAGGTGGAGGCGGCCAGGTGGAACTAGACAGGCTGAGCTATGCCAACATCGACGCTGGAAACCAGGACGGCAGATACAAATTCTTTGCTCATGCAATCACCGCCTGGCTCTTCTACGGCTTTATTCTCTACTTGATCTTCCGCGAATTGGTCTTCTACATCAACCTGCGGCAGGCGTTCCTGTTGAGCCCGTTGTATTCGCGCCGTATCTCGTCTCGAACCGTCCTCTTCACCTCTGTGCCAGACGCTTACCTCGACGAGGCCCACCTGCGACAGGTGTTTGGTCCCTCGGTCCGCAACGTCTGGATCACATACGAGTCTAAGGATGTGGATGAACTGGTCAAGAAGCGCGACGAGAACGCCTACCGGCTCGAGAAGGCTGAAGTCAAGCTCATCAAGCTTGCTGATAAAAACCGTCGGGAGGCTCTCAAGAAAGGCGGTTCCGATGGCGACGCTGACGCCTCCAAAAATGCCGCTGATCAACTGGATACCGAATCTGGCAGCATTGCGGCTCGATGGGTTCCCCAGGGCAAGCGACCGACGCACCGCACTGGCGCACTGGGTTTGATCGGCTCAAAGGTCGACTCCATTGATTTCTGTCGTGACGAACTCCACCGTCTTATCCCCAAAACCGCCGAAGCCCAACGCCAGTACCGCTCAGGCGCTTCCAAGAAGATTCCCTGTGTCTTTGTCGAGTTCCGGAGCCAGGGTGAAGCTGAGGCTGCTTACCAAGTGGTTGCTCATCACAGGGGTCTGCAGATGGCACCACGCTATATTGGAATCACACCTGGCGATGTTATCTGGTCATCCCTCAAGGTCTCCTGGTGGCAACGTGTTGTTCGTCGTTATTTGGTCCTGGCCTTTATCGCAGCCTTGATCATATTTTGGGCGTTCCCCGTCTTGGTTGTGGGCATTATCACCAACATTGACAAGCTGAAGCAAGAGTTTTCATGGTTGAACTGGCTGAATGCTATTCCGGATGTATGTGTTCGCGCCTCCCCAAGCTATGGTACAATACTGACACTAAGCAGGCTATCATGGGCGTTATAACTGGCCTGCTACCGTCTGTCGCTCTCGCCATCTTGATGTCACTTGTCCCCATCATTATGAGACGTAAGTGCACCCCGGGGATTATCGCCGTCCTGGTTCTCGCCAGTCAGGTTGAAATCATGACCATTTGTTTTGGACGCTAACCTAGGACTGTGGTACAGTTTGCGCAAAACTTTCTGGAGAGCCATCGCACTCCAGATGTGAGCTGTTTACCCAAAATGCCTATTTCTGCTTCCAAATAGTTCAGGTTTTCTTCGTTACTAGTACGTCTCCGTAACCTCGGGTTTCTTTTATAATTGCAGCCTCATGAAAACTAACCATGTCCACATCTAGCCGTCGGGAGCGCTGGTACCGATCTTGGCCCTAAGCTTCGGGACTTGGCACTGAATCCGCAACTGATCCCGGAGACTCTCGCCTCCACACTACCCAAGCCGGGCAACTTTTACAACAACTACTTCCTTGTTCAAGGCCTCACAATCGCAGCGAGTGTTCTTTCGCAGATCGTTGGCTTCGTAATATTCCAGCTCATGTACAGGTTCTTGGCGTCAACGCCCCGTGCGTTGTATCAAAAGTGGGCGACGCTGAGCGCAATCTCTTGGGGTAGCACGCTTCCCGTTTACACCATGATCACCTGCATCGCCATTATCTACGCCGTCATAACTCCTCTAGTGCTGGGCTTCGCATGCTTGGCCATGTGCCTCTTCTATATCGCCTGGCGCTACAACGTTCTCTTCGTCACTGACACGAAGATTGATACGAGAGGTCTAATTTACCCTCGCGCCCTCAAGCAACTCTTCACAGGTGTCTACATTGCTGAGATTTGTATGATCGGTTTGTTCGGTGCAAGCACTGCGATTGGACCGGCGATCCTGATGGCTGGTAAGTTCGAATCCCTCGCTGTAACAAGTCGGTTGTCTGTCTCAACCTTGTTGCTAACAAATCATATCTAGCCCTGCTCCTCTTCACCATTCTCTTCCAGCTCACCCTCAGCAATGCTCTGGACCCTCTCCTTTACAATCTTCCTCAAACCCTCCTGGCTGAGGAGGAGGCACTGCTCCTTTCACCTCACAGCGGAGCTCTCAGCGCTGGCCCATCAGGCGCGACGGGCACTACCATGGCTGCAAATGGCTTTGGCTCCAATGGCGCACACAGCCCCGCTGAAATGAAGGACACCGAAGCAACTGCTATAGCCACTGTACCTCCCGCAAAACAAGGAAACATTGTGACGCGGTTTTTTATGCCTTGGGTTTATGCCGATTACGCCGTCCTGCGCAAGCTGGTGCCCCATGGGACTGAACTTGACCTTGATCTCGACAACCTGTACTCGGACGAGGTCAACGGCAATGCATACTATCCGCCATCTGTGACAAGCACACCTCCGCTTCTTTGGATCCCGCGTGATGCCGCTGGAGTATCGAAGCAAGAGATTGCGCACACGAGCAAGGTTATCCACATTACAGACGAGGGATGCGAGCTCGACGAGAAGGGCAAGCTTGTGTGGGACAGGGAGTCGACGCGCCCGCCGGTTTGGGAGGAGAAGGTGCCTTACTGAAGGGAACAGAATTTCATCACTTTTTCTCTTTGAGGAGAGGTCGGTGGCCTCGGGGTCACTAGGAAAGCAATAATTTCATCAAAGGGGGACGGGACGTTGCTGCCGCATATTTACATCAAGATGACGGCAAGTAATAGCTGGCATATACAAGGATACCCACCAGCTCGCTTGCGACAACTATCAATGATAATGACCATGTACTTTTTTTTGTTTATTCTGGCTTTCTGGTCGAATTAGTTAATGCGTGTGGGAGGTGTTTTTAGGTACCTAGGTAGTTTGTGGATATTCAAAAGAAAGTATTATTGTTTACCCCAGGTACCTGTCCATTTCACTCGCCTAAGAGTTCGAGTTCTCTGTTGGCTGGTTTACGTTGATCCAATTTTTGCTGCATTTCCATTACCGTAAGGTAGGTGCAGAGAACAAAAAAAAAATCGAGCGTGGCTGCTGCCTTGTATGTAATTGTAACTGCCTGAACATTCCATTCCCTTGTATGTATACCTACCTACCTACATTATCTAGGTACCTAGGTAGGTAGGTAGGTACCTTACCCTAACCAGGGACCAATCTTATATCATCTGACGGCTAAGGCTCTTTGATCTTTGCCAGGAAGGAGCAGGACCAGACCATGTCGGCAATGCCTTGGTGGTCTCCCTTTCCCATCATCCATGTCTGTAGTCGCTCAAGACCGATGATTTTTGAAGCCTCGTGAGTGTTTCTTGACAACCGACTGCAGTGTAGAATCAACACTCAGCCCCAAGTCTGCTTGCGTCTACCGAAACGAAACGCAAGTCAGCGGTATAACATTCTTTGATGGTATCATATTTTGGCTCGAACTCTTAACGACTTTTCTCTTTAAATCAACACAGCCCCGCAATCGGATCAAGACACACGACCACAGCATGTTGATTAACCGGGCCGCCCTGGTCCTGGGGCTGGCATTATTTTGTATCCAGCAGGCTCTGAGTATAATCATCACCGTCGATCGCGCTACAGCCGAGCTTCTTCCTACGTACGACTATGTTATTGTGGGCGGCGGCCTCTCGGGGCTGGTTGTTGGCAACAGATTGAGCGAAGACCCAAACAGTGCGTGCTTTGTTACTGTATGTGACCAGATCAAAACTTGTACTCAACAGGCTAACCAAGAATAACTTGAGGCAGTCACTGTACTCATTCTGGAAGCTGGTGAATTGTAAGCCTTTCGTTGCATTCCAATGATGCAATCTTCCCGGCCAGCACAGGCTTTTGACTAAAAAGATGTTCGATATCGCCAAAACTCCAGGGACAATCGAACCGAATATACTACGTACCCGGCATACATTGGCCGGAAAATCACCAACGACAACGGCTGGACGCTCTACACGGCGCCACAGGAGCACTTAGACCACAAAACTCGGCCATATCTCCAGGGCCGTGGAGTCGGAGGCGGTACGCTCATCCACGGGATGGTGTGGACGCGAGGCTCCAAGCGTGATTTTGATGCCTGGAGAGACTTGGGAAATCCGGGCTGGTCATAGGACGACTTGTTGCCTTATTTTATGAAGGTGAGGGTGACAGGACAAGGCGTCTCAGAGTGGACTGGACCTGGGAACAAATGCTGATGAAGCGGCAACATAGACCGAAACGTACACAATGGGTCTCGATGAAAAGATGGCCAACTTGCTAGGTATTGATCCGGACATGTCCTTTCACGGAACATCTGGTCCTGTCGAGGTTTCTTTTCCTCGATTTATCTATAACCAGAGTCGTGAGCTTGCCCATATCTCCCAACTTTTAGGTATTGTTAAGATCTTGGGCCTCCAGTATGGATAAACTGACATTCTTGTTGAGCTGGTGGAGTCAGATGCCGTGTTAAGAGGCTACGAAGAACTCGGCTTGCAGATACTCAAAGACATGAATACTGGAACCACGGCTGGCGTAGTCTTCAGTCCTTCCAGCATGCAAGCCATCAACCAATCCAGATGTGACGCCCGCGTAGCTTACCTCGATCCAGTGATGGAGCGACCAAACATGCATGTCGCCGTCGGCCAAATGGCCACTCGACTGTTGCTTGACGACAGCACGCAAGGGCTCATGAGCTCGACCCAGGACCTGCCCAAACTGAAGCATGTCAAGGAAGTGGAGGTCAGTCTGATTGGTTACTTACCTGTCCAAACTTGTTGGTGAAGATCTTTACCTGGAGTCTCACAAGTCGTCACTTGTTCTAGTTCGTCCCGAAACGAGACTCAAGTTCAAATCATATCCATCACTCCAGAGTCTCTGCATCTCGCGAGGTTATCATGGCATCAGGTGCAATTCACACCCCGACGATTTTGCAGGTCTCGGGGATAGGCCCGGCTTCTGTGCTGCAAAAGTTGAACATCACAGTACAGATCGAGCTGCCAGGGGTAGGGAACAATCTGCAAGACCACGGCATGGTTGGAGAAAATTACAACTGTTAGTTATTTTGCAACTTGAAAAAAGGCCACCACAGACTGACCACAGGTAACAGATAATAACCCAAACATATTTACCAACAGAAATCTCCACGGGGCAAGGCTAGCCGAGGCTGAGCTAGCATACAGAGTGAATCGCACCGGTGAGTAAGCTATTTCCTGTATTCATACGCAAAGGGTCATATTCACCGCATACATTATAGCTGACGAGTCGAACAAAGGCCCTCTTACCGCCCCACTGATATCCATCATAGCTTTCCCATCTCTTCAGGCACTCACAGCGGACTGGAATACACTGACGGGAAAGTACATGCTGGAGGACTTCGACCGTTATCTAGTCAATGACGCACCGCCAAGCGTGCGACAAGGCTACACTAAACAGTCTCGGTTGCAACTCAACATTCTACGCCAAGTCGACGAGCCTGCATCGGAGATCATGGTTGACTCTACCGGCAGGTACACAGTTGCAATCCAAAGCACCATGTCGCGCGGCACGGTCCGTCCGAGTGGCCCAAATATTCTCAAGGACAACAAACCGGTCATTGACCCGCGATATTGCGCACATCCGCTTGACGTATGTGTTCAGCCGGACGGTACAGACTGTGATCCGATGATTTGTATTCTTGCTGATTGTTATTGTCGGTGATTATTAGTGCGAGGTTGCAATGCTGTCATTTCGAATGAATGCTCGTCTGATGAAAACCAAGTCATTAATCCAAGGGCTCTCGCCCTCGCCTTCAGAGCCATTCGCATCTGCGGACAATGAATCCGACCAGGAGAATACGGCAAAGTTGATGGACTTTATCCAGCGTGGCTTAGGGACGGAGTTTCACCCTGCAGGGACGACGGCGATGCTTCCATTAAGAGACGGAGGTGTTGTAGACACGGAGTTGCGAGTTTACGGCACAACAAACCTACGAGTCGTGGACGCTGGTATAATGCCATTGCTACCAGCGGCGCACATTCAAGCTGCCGTATATGCGGTTGCTGAGAAGGCGAGTTACTGGAGATGTGTGTTGCATACATTCTTGTTGAGGTACGCTGACAGTGATGTGCTTTGTAACGCTCTAGGCTGCCGACTTGATCAAAACAGCCCAAGTATAAGGTGGCTGGCTGTTATGCGACGCTGTATGTGAGTGTGTGTTTCTGGCAGGCGCTTGCAAGAGTTGTCAGGAGGTAGGGATGATGAGGGCGGCATAAGGATTAGAGAGAGTAGCAGACAGGAAAAACAAACAAACACTTGGATCAGATGGCACCCGACGCAATGAACGTGTTGTCATGAGTATGCCACTCGAGTAGTCAAAGTTCTCCGTCCCTGTCATCGTTGTCATATTCATCGGTATGTTTGACATCGTATCTTCTGCGTGATACAGCTCCTCCTATAGTCCAAATGAAATCAAACACTACACAAGTGAGCCCTCGATGCAATAGTTCTTGGCCCATGAGAAAATAAATATAAAACAACCCAGTCGCGGTTGTGT
>JAVHJQ010000438.1:0-14932 GCA_031306095.1 Pyricularia sp. CD86 | reverse complement strand
AATCTCTAGCGTGGCAACAGTCTACGTGCCCAATGGATTACTACTTCTTTAGTCTCTCTGCATCGAGATCCCGTCGACTTTGCACAGCAGCCGGTATTAACAACAGCGACAAAGGTATATGGCATAAGGAACTTCTAGAAAGAAATAGCTGTGTCAGTTTTGCCAACGCAATGCATGGGCCCCTTCTCGGATTAGACCCCTACCATATTTACCTACCCTGCACTAGCCGACTGTTGCTATATGGGGCAAGGGGACTTCCCTAGAACTGATTCATCCAATGTGTTCCAATCAAGTGCATACTATGTAGAAGCAGTAGATATGCATTATCCACAAAGCTATTAGCAGTTGATATATGCCATTCTGCATAACCAATTCATCGCTTGTTGATGAGTGATACAGGCATGAAGGTCTTTGAGCGACACTTGCAAATAAAATACGTACGCATGTTCTTTGCAGACCCAGGTGTTGATTAAAAACCACCCTTGATTTCATTTAGTGCTACGCTTCTCAAGGGTCCTAGTCAACAACACCAAAACGCATTCGACCCAAGACATTTCATGCAACGGACACCCTGCCTTTCAGATTCGTTTGCATTGAAACCTTAGGTAAGTACCTTATGCTAAGCCGAACGGTGATAATCTCTCAAGTTCTACTGATCTCTCTCGCCTGTACGTTTATTTTTGCTTGTTATTCCCATGTCTTCTTGTTTTCGACTACCCTATATGGGGTACCTTCCATATACGGTCAGCTTGGCAGGGGCTAGGCTCAAGGTCTATACCACGTAGTAATTCCGTTGGGACGGACGACCCATATGCAATTAAGCTACTACTGTAGCTGTAGTCTACTGCAGGTACCATCTTGGATGCAACTTCCAGACGACGCACGTCAAAACTACCTGCAGATGTTTTTTTTTTTGGTACATACCTTAGGTACCTTAGGTAGGTAAGGTATATAACATACATTGGATATCTAGGGGGTAAGTGACGGAAGAAAATTCTCCCACTTGCCTGTTTGCGTGTGGTTCAGACGGAGGTTGGTCGGTTGGCTCTTTACGAGCTCCGCTTGGCAGAGGGCATTAGAGCTGACTCCCCCCCTGGCCACGTTTTCAAGAAGGGCCGTGCCGTGTGGATGGATGTCAATGTCGTTTCACAATTTGAATAAGTGAATGGCTGAGATCTGTAGCCCTTATCCTCCTAGGAAATGCAACAAAACAAACGGTGGGCCAGGTAAGCCATGTGCTTGCTGTGTGCTGTGCTGTTGGAGCAAAGGAGACGACGTCAATCAACAATCATCCCTTGTGGTTTCAACGGCAGCGTAAGAAACATTCAAACGAGGGGAACAAATGCGATTCGATTTTTCCTCCCATCTGATCAGCTCAAATTGGCTTCCGCTTTTGCCTCCGCAATAATACCCCACACAACAATGACTCGGAAATGCCGTCGCGTCAGGTCTTCGCGATCAACGCTGCCATTCATTTTAATTTCAGTGCTCAGCTGCGACCCAACCCTACCGCGACGGCCGACCAGCGCTGTCTAGGTAAGGTAGGTAGGTATCTTTAGCAATGCGTACCAAGGACTACTCCATCCTCAGTTACTTCATAAATATCATCTGTCTCGCAATTCATCGTCCAATGCCTTTCAAGTGATCCTGGAAATAATTCAAGTAACACGTGGTTTTGATGCAAAAAGCAAGGGGCATACACTACTAACACTGACAGCACCTTTTGCGTTTTCTCCATACTTGGTACCGGTACCTGCCTGGTTATGCTAAACTTTGGATGGGCTGCTATCACGTCTTGCCAATAAGACCAGCGCAATGTCGAGAAAATGCCTGGTGTTAATACACTCAGTTCCGCACGGGCCACAAAGACCCTGCTAAGGATTTTCCTGAAGTGCTCCACAAAAACCGCGGACGAGCGTCGGATGTACAGTGGCTACCTAGGATTGGCTGGCGGCTTATGATGTCCATCCAGCTCAGGTCATCCTCCGCGCGCGTCAGCCCGCACCCACGCAGTTTTCTGACAGGAGTGCTTGCTCATATGAAGATCCGATCCTGTGTGCTGATTGTGGTAAAAGTGAATGGGCACTTGGGAAGAAGCCGCGAAAGGGACCAATTTTGCTTCTGCACTACTTTGCTTCTTTAGCAAGTGTATACTCTGTCAAAGCTTATTCTTTCTTCTTTCTTTGCATCCCTGCTTTTTTCTTTCTATTTCTCAATGAGCAGTTAATTCCCCTATTGCCCGACTTTGCATGCTTGCTCTGCCCGGATTTCTGGGTCCGTTAGTTGGTTGTCCCTGCAATTCCAGTCTCCATCACTGCTGTAGCACTACGAACACCGCACCCTCTCAGGGACGAAAAAAATTGGGAGGTCGAACTTTCAGACAGACACCAATCCCAAAAAAGGATACAGCGGCGCACACGCCGCAACAATAAACGACCAACCCGTCTCCACCACCGATGCTTTCCCAGCCATCTCCAACCTCGTGGCACGGCTCCTTCTACCTGTCATCTTCTCTTTTCCATTCTTCAATTCGGGCTTGACAGATTCGACATCACGGCCCGACCGCGCAGCACTGCCTCGGACACGACAATTAATTGGCAGCTGCGATTCGGGCGCTACCCCTTTTTTCCGCGCATACGGCCCCGATCAGACTCTAGTACGGGCAGCAGCCACCCAAACGCTCGACAGCACACATCTCGTCGCCCTTTACCTGACGCATTGCGAAAGCGTCGCTCCCTGAGTACGGCGCGAAGCCGAATGACCAGTGCCTCGATTGGCACCCGGTCTGGACGAGCGACACCGCCACTGGGCTCTTTGCCATAGGACATCTGCCCAACATGTCATTTCTGTTCAAGTCGAAGAAGAACCAAGAGAGATCTCTGTCGAGTCGCGATGGACCGCCACAATCGTCCAATAGCTCCATCCAGAGCACCGCTGCTCGAGTAGCACGAGAGGAGAAGAGTGCGTTGCAGAGGTCGACCCCGACAGGAAGCCTACACTCGCTCGAGAACGAGGGCAGCGTAGGCAGTCCGGATCAGGGCTATGGGAGACGCCCACAAACTGCGCCGAATGAGCAGGGGCTGGGAACACCTCCCAGCGATCTTCCGGTGAGTACCTGGGTTGACAAGCGTGGCTGCCGTGCCAGTACCCTTGTTCGAAACTTTTCATGGCTTGTCGCGTAATCAGGATACTTGGTCATGGTTCTAACACATGAATTTTGACCTTCAAAGTTCCGCAATGGAGGTCAACCACAGCCGGTGCAGCAACAGGTGTCGAGCCCGAATTCGAACTTGTACCCGTGGACGCAGCGCAGGCTCAACTACACCACTTCTCACCCTAGCCCATTTCCACGATATGGCGCCGCCGTCAATTCGACCTCATCGAAGGAGGGTGACATCTATGTCATGGGAGGACTGATCAACAGCGCGACGGTCAAGGGCGATTTGTGGATGATAGAAGCCGGGGGCAATCTCTCCTGCTACCCGCTATCTACAACCGCAGAGGGGCCTGGGCCAAGAGTAGGGCACGCAAGCTTGCTAGTAGGCAATGCTTTTATCGTCTATGGAGGAGATACAAAGATCGATGAAGCAGACGTTTTGGATGAGACATTATACTTGCTCAACACTTGTACGTCTGCCAAAGCCCTTCGCGGATCTGGTTCTGTTCTTCACAAACGCTACATCTAACTGACACTTTCACGCGTCACAGCTACTCGGCAATGGTCCAGGTCTCTACCAGCGGGGCCCCGGCCCTCTGGTCGTTACGGACATTCACTCAATATTCTTGGATCGAAGATATACATATTCGGTGGTCAAGTTGAGGGGTATTTCATGAACGACCTAGCTGCTTTCGACTTGAACCAGCTGCAGATGCAAGACAACCGATGGGAGATGCTCTTACAAAACAGCGACAGCGGCGGCCCTCCCGTGGGCACGGTGCCTCCAGCAAGGACTAACCACACAATGATTACTTACAACGACAAAATGTATCTGTATGTGTCCTTGTCGTTGCCCCAACTTAGTTTCACCGTCACTGTGCGCAATTGCTGACGCTGCTACACAGATTTGGCGGTACCAACGGCTTCCAGTGGTTCAACGATGTGTGGTGTTACGACCCAGCGACCAATTCCTGGTCTCAGCTTGACTGCATAGGCTACATCCCGATTCCTCGAGAAGGACATGCTGCATCTTTGGTCGATGATGTTATGTATATCTTCGGAGGGCGTACCGAAGAGGGCGCCGATTTGGGAGATCTTGCTGCTTTCCGTATCACATCTCGTCGTTGGTACACCTTCCAGAACATGGGACCCTCTCCCTCTCCACGCTCTGGTCATAGCATGACCACTGTTGGAAAAGCTGTCGTCGTAGTCGGTGGAGAGCCAAGTACGGCGGCGACCGCAGTAAACGATCTAGGCCTGATCTATATGCTCGATACTACCAAGATCAGGTACCCGAACGATTCACAGATACAGACCAATCAGCGCCAGCAGGGCACGAGGCGGCCAAGCACCAGCAATTCCAACGAAGCGGGCGGCATGCAGGTAGCGAATCGCGCTTTGCCGTTGAGAGAGGGGTCTCAGGGACCCCCGGAGAAGAGGATGATGGCCCCACGAGATGCAGGAGCGGTGCAGAGTCCCCCCAACGGGGTTCGAGGTCCGAATGGTACCGATGCATCGAAGCTGCCTCGAGCCGCCGCTGCTCCACCTTCCAACACACAACTTCAAGGACAATCCCAGAAACAGGGGGTAAACACCAACGCTGCCCCGAGATCGCGCAACACGTCCCGGGATAGGGCGGATATGGTGGTGTCACCGGTGACGCCGATACAGAACTCTTCGCCTGTGATACCGGACAACGCAAAGATGGGAGATCTTCCTACTAATGGTAGGCGTACACCTACTGGCCAAGGTGCTGGCCCAAAAGCGGCCACTGTACCCAAGTTAGAGCCAGTAGTGGAGACGCCGAAGCCCGCGCAAGCACGCTCTGTCAAGTCGTCAGGGTCGGTGGATAGCTCTACGGACCCTGGGCTCAAAGCCGCGGTCGTTAGGGCGGCATCGCCGCCCCCACCAACTCGACAGAACAGCAACCCGAACCGCAGGTCGTCCAACAGGAACTCGCAGACTGTGGTTTTGCTCAAGGAGCTTGACATGGCCCGGAACAGGAATGCATGGTACGCTTCTGAGCTGGAGCTGGCACGGAAAGCTGGGTATACGCCCAATGCCTCGATGAGCCCTGTATTCGAGCGGGGTGCTGCGGAGACCTTTGATGATGAGGACAAGCCTTTGATTGAGGCCCTGTTGGCCATGCGCCAAGAGCTGGCCAACGTCCAGATATCTGTGGACAAACAGGCTGTACTCGCCGCCAAGCAGATCGCGGAAGCTGAGAAGCAGAGAGACGCTGCGATTCAGGAAGCAGTCTACGCGAAAGCCCGGCTTGCGGGTCAAGTAGGGGGCAGCATGTCAAGTACGCCCCAGATGGACCTCGCAAGAGACCCCGACGAGAGGGATGGGGAGCTCAGTCGAAAACTCGCCGCAACCCTCAGCTCTCAGAAAGACCTCCAGAGCCAGGTTGACAGGATGTCCGCCGAGCTAGAGGCAGAGAAGCGCGCTCGGCAGCTGGCAGACGATACCGCTAACGCGGCACAGAAGCGCATGCGTGATCTGGAGACGTTCAAGCAACAAAATTCTCTCGAAACGGAAAGCCTGAGAGCGGAGCTCCACATTCTGCAACGTGAATCACGCGAACAAGCCATTGCTGCCGCGGAAGCTCAGGCTCAGACAGATACGCTTCGTGTCGAGAAGGAGGAGCTTGATGCGAAGCTGAAGGAACTCACTGGGAACTCGGAAGAGAGCAGTAACGCCCTTACCGGTCTTCGACAAGCCCTTGCTGCCTCGACGGAAATCAGAGAACTTCTCGAGCGCAAGGCGGAGGAGGAGAGGGCGAGCCGAGAGGAGACCGAGGCTAAGCTAATCAAGCTGAAGGCCGAACATGAGCAACGCACAGCTGAACTTGAGGCAATCACTGCGCGCTTGCGTGACGCGGAACAGATTGCTGAGCGCCATGCCAACGAGGCCAAGGCTCATAAGCAAGCGTTACTTAACGGCCTCGATCAAATCACGGCCAAGAGTGTTGGCAAGTCAGAAAAGGTTGACTCGGACCGCATTGTCGCTTTGCAAGGCCAGCTCAACGCGGCAAACGCCATGGTTAGGAAATACCAACAACAAGCCGATACTGCCTCTGACAAGCTACGAAGCGCCGAGGAGCGCATTGCCGGCCTCGAGGCATACCAGGAGCAGGCTAGCCGGGATGGCGTCCATATCCGGAAGCAACTCCAGGCCGCCATGCGCGATACCCAATCGCTTCAGGCCGAAAACTCGGACCTCAAGAGCCAGCTCTCTGCTCAGCAGCTGGAGACCAACGCCATCACGGTCCAGCACAACACGCTTAAGGATATACTGAGTGAGCGTGGTATAAGCCCGAATGGCGCGCCCCGATCACGTGCAAGCCCGCGCGGCGAAACACCTGATAATGCGGCAGCCCGAGTTCGTGAACTAGAGCAGCAGCTTCAGGCTGCTCAGCAGGCGCAAGAAGAGCACAGGCAAGCGTTCATGACGCAAGCACAGGGCACCGAGTCAGCATACCGTGAGAAGCTCAGCCAACTGGAAAACGACTACCAGTCGGCGGTGCACTATGTCAAGGGCACCGAGAAGATGCTGAAGAAGCTGAAGGAGGAGCTGGCGCGCTACAAGAACGAGAACACCCGGCTCAAGACCCAAATCGGCGACATGGAGGACACCAAGGGTCCTTCCATCACCAACACGCCGGCCGAATGGGAGAGCGAGCGTGCCACACTGACCAAGAAGATCGAGACGCTACAGTCGGAGATGATGACTGCTACGACGCAACTTGAGAAACAGATGCAGGCTGTTCGTACCGAGCTCGAAGCAGCCAAGCGTGAGCGCGACAATGCTGTTAAGCACAGCGAGGAGGCATCACAGCGTGTCAATATGAACAAGAAAGACTTGGAACAACTTCAACAGGAGAACTCTCTCCTGGAACAGCGGGCGCAAGATGCCGAGAAAAAGGTCAACCTTCTCCTCGACCAGGTCGAGTCGTCGGTGGACAACTACCGCCGGCGCAGCAGGCAGGTTGCGAGCATGAACTCGGATCAGCTCCGGGAATCGTTAGCCAGCATGGAAGCAGCTGAAGCCAAGGCGGCAGCAGCAGCAAAGACTAATGGCAAGCTTGGCCACAATACTGGTGCCGGCGATTCCGTCTCTACGGACAGTAGCGCACCCGGTGGGGGTCTCAGCGGCTTGGGTGGACACCTCCGGAGCGACAGCCTCGATACGGCCAGTGAATACAACAGTGGTGGTGAAAGAAACTCGGCCGCCCTGGACAACCTTGCCAACGAGCTCGAGACCCTCCGGACACACTGGGAGGCAACGAACAAGAACTATCGCTTATCCAACGCGTTCGATTTTGAGGGCGCAGGGATCCCCACTCCTACGGCGGCAACAAGCGGTGCCGGAGGTGGTGGTCCGGGCGGCAAGAAGACAGGCGACAAAGATGACAAGGGGTTAAGCGAGTCTCTAGCCGACTGGAGGAAGAGGCTCGACAATGCTTAACAAAGGATTAATAATAGCCGGCCGCGTGGCCGCGGTTGTGCACTGACTGTTACCCAAGTCAGATATGAGAAACTTTGAGACCATGGTTCGGATTTTTATCACTTGTTTTATCGTTTTGTTCGGATGAAGGAAAATGGTTCGTTTCGTGTCTTGTTTCGTTTTGCTTTGCTTTGGTTTTATTCTTTATTTTATTTCTTATTTTCTCTGTTACCCCTCGGTCCTCGATCTGGGCATATGTGATTTACGCTTCTCTACTACCATGTTTTCCAACCTTCTCTCTCATGCCCTCTTTTTTTTCATCTCATATTTTCTGCTGTTCATGTTTTCCATCTCTTCTTGGTTTCACTTCATACCCACGCTTGTTTTCTTATGCCCGAGTCCGATCATTCAATGTTGATCCAGGGGGTCCACGGTACTTGTCTGCTCATTACATTCACCAAGGCTTGCATGACCGACGGCCGTCACAACCATATTACTTAGTTTAGCTGTGTATCGGCTCGAGGAGTACAAGGCAAGAGGTTTTTTCCCTAGTGTCTTATATATACACAAACTTTTTCAGATACCCTGAAGATTCTGGAAATCATTTGCATGTGTTTTGGACTCGTTGACTAGTATTTGATTGTTTGTAAAGCCTGCGTTTATCGCATCACATGAACCAACGTGTGGTCGCCTGTCTACTGTGGTCGTACGTTGCTCTCGATTCTAAAAGTGCGCCTATCATCATATCGCAAAGGGAAATGGCCTCCATATCAGCATTGGGAATTGAAATAATAATGAAACGAGGATTGATTGTACCTGCCTAAACCAAACCGAGGCTGAGAATATATACACAAAACCGAACGAGACACTATGCCAATGCAACTCCTACGTAGGCATATGAGCTCAAAAAAGAAAAAAAGACTCCCTCAGAGTAGAAGAGAATAAGAACTGCTATTTCAAATGGCAGCCTCCCGGTATAAAAGTCTATATGCTATACAAGATACCCGCTGTGCATAGTTGTTTTTTCTACAATACCCCTGTAACCCGCACCGAGTCTCCAATTGGGAAGTACCAATCCAGATGCGTTTGGAAAGCAGTGTGGTTGTCTTTCGAGTATTAGAGAGAGGGTATAAGAGGTCATGAAGAAGAGAAGATGAAGAATAAGAAGAACAGAGAGAAGAAGAAAAAAAAAGTAATGTCGGCGGACACTGGGACCAACCGTAATATGTACTGGGTTTAATGCTGGTTGTTGGGTTGTGACAAGAAGCGGAACCGGCCGGAGGATAATGTGGCACAGAGGCTGGGGGAGGGTTAAGATATTAGGGGGGTTGTAAGTGGGGGCTTATGGGATAGGTTAATAAAGGAACAAAAAGAAGAAGATAAAAGGTCTTTGCAATCAAGCAGAACGTAGGCCACAGGCCATGGAACAATTCTTTAAACACCGCTGTCGATCTGGTCGGGGATGTTGGTCTTGGTGTAGATGGCCCAATCGCGACAGGTCTGGGCGAGGGTCATGGGGATGCCCATGCCCTTGACCGAGTCGGGCTGGGTCATGACAGATGAGAAGAAACCGGCCGAGGCGTGCCAGGCGATGTGGCAGTGGAAGGGCCAGACTCCGGCGTTGTCCGAATCGAACTGGAGCACGACGTGACCGTTGGGTCGGACGATCTGAGTGTCGCGGCGCAGAGGGTTGTCAGAGTTGGTGATGGTGCTGCCGTCCCAAGCTCCTTCACCCTCGGCCAGGACCTGAACGTTGGCGCCGTGCAGATGCATGGGGTGACTGTTGGGTTTTGGGGGTTAGCTTTTACTTGTTCTTGGGCTCTGTGGTTGTGAGGGGGGTTTTTGTACTGTTGACTTACGCTCCAGGGGTCTTGTTGGTGACGACCAACCGCACGACCTTGCTACCACCAAAGTTGTGAACGTTCCACTCGGCAGGGAAGCTGGTGTTTCCGACGTTTGCGAGCAACAGAGGCGGGGAGTTCATGTCGACCCTGGCGCTGACGCCACCAAACTTGAACAGCGAGACACCGCTAGAGTTGGTGAAGATCTCGGCAACAAACTCCTCGGTCTGGGTGGGCTGGGCAACAGGCATGCGGAAGATGGGGACCGACTGGGCGATGTCGTCGTTGGCGCAAGTCTTGGGGTCAGGCACATCCCACGCCTTGCTGTCGGGAGTGGCGTCGCTGTCCTGGTCGTAGTAGACGGCGGCGAGGGCGTTGGGCTGGGCACCCTCGTTGCAGACCATGGTGCTGCGCATCCAGAAGCCGGTGCCAGGGGTCTGATCGGCCTTGACGAGAACGTCGGCGCGCTGTCCGACACCGAGGGTGACGACCTTGGTCTGGTAGGGGCGGATGGGGACGAAGTCGTTGGCGATGACGGTCATCATGTGCTCGTCGATGGAGAAGCGCTGGATGCCGTCGGAACCCGTGTTCATGAGGCGCAGGCGGTGGACCTTGCCGGACTGGAACTTGAACTTGGCGTAGCCGGCGTTGGGAGTGCAGCGGGTCTTGTCACCCTGTGCCATCGTCTTGCAGTCAAAGACACCCTTGCCGTTGATCAGGTTGTTGTCGGATTTCACCTTGAGGTTGCCACCCTTTGAAGCAGGCTGGAGCATCTTCTCGATAATGTCCATGTAGTTTTGGTGGTTCCAGTCGCTCAGCATGACGGGGCCAATGTCAACGTCGTAAAATTGTCGTCCAGGACCATAAAAGACCATTGGCCCAACCACACCGCTCGAGTACTGTGCCGAATAGTGCGAGTGATACCAAGAGCTTCCGAACTGATCGGCTAGGAAAGAGTATGTGTACGACTGTCCAGGAGCAATGGCACACTGCGTCACGCCAGGAACACCATCTTGGTAAGGAGTGCCCCGTTGCAGAAGACCGTGCCAGTGCATGGCAGTACCCTCTTCCGGTCCAGTGATGTTGTTGTGAACCGTGACCTGAACAGTGTCTCCCCAGTTGGCCTCGATGGTCGGTCCCGGGTACTGACCGTTGATGAGAAGTGCAGGGACCTCATATCCGTCCGGAGCTATAACTCCTCGGCTGATGGTCCAGTCGTAGCTTCTTATCGAACCGGTTGTCGGAGCCTGGCGGTAAGGGTTGGTAGACTCCACAGTCCTATCACCCCATGGCTTGCCGTGCTGCATGGCAGAATTGTTGGCTAGGAAGAAAGGAAGCATGGGAGCCATGAAGGTTCCAAGCTTCGATTTTCTATATGTGGCAAAGCCCGTGTTAGCCAAGATTCAATCCTTTCGTCTTGTTGGTGATTTTAGGTAGCCGCATACCCGTTAGTGGCATCCTGCGAGAGGGCTGCCGCCAAGTTCTTGACATCTCCGGCTGCCCTGGAAGCCATCGCCTGCATAATACCCATTGTAGCGATTGTTGTTAGAAGAGACGAGGTCCTCTGGATTAATATTAAACCGTCTTGTTGATTGCAAAGTGAAGAATGTAAAAGAAAATAGAAAAAAAAGATAAAAGAAAAAAGAACAAACGAAAGTGATCAACACCGCAACGGTTCACTGCCGGCAAGAAAGTAGGCGAGGACGAACTAGATCTGTCGACGGTGAGGAAAAAACAAGAGAAGAAGTTGAAACAGAGCAAGGAAAAGAACGAATATATAGGAGATGCAAGCAGCACCAAAGGAGGCGGAGTTTGTATTGCCTGATGACTACTACACTCAAAGTGCAAGGACACCAAAAAAAAAGATGGATGGCATTGGAATCCGTGCTGCACGTCCCACAGCAGTGCCACGAGGGCCGAGGAGACGAGGAACCATCCACATAGCGAACCTCCGAACAAACTCGTGTATGCCATGTCGAGTGAACTCTTTTCCCCTAAGGTCCAACCCCAGATAGAAAGATCTAGGATCCTTGAACGGCCGGCCGGACACTAAGCTTGATTTGGTCCAGATGCGCAAAGACGTAATGATGCATGCCCTGCGTTTTTTTACTGTGGTGAGAAGTATCCGTGCTGAGGCGGGCTGAGAGGCAAACGTTGTATTTCCGTCCATTCCCTATACGCGAGAGTGATCAACCATTTTTGACCGGCATGGACGGAGGTATGCAGGGATAGGTGTTTTGAAGAGGCTGATAAGTCGGCGGCCAGTACGGGAGAAAAAAAAAAAAACCGAACAATCCACAGCCACCCTCGCGGCTGACAATACTTAGGGCCTTCTTCTAATGCCCGAAATTCAATATTTTGAGTTCCTATCAAAGGGTAGTCAGCTTACGGGGTTGGAAGTAAAAAGATTGCAAGCAAACATAAAAACACAAAAATAGTATTCAGACGATCCACGGCGTGATCCAGCCAAGCCGGAACAGTAGGAACCCTTGCCAAGCGTGTCAAGATGTTGAACCTGTCACTACCAAAAGAAAATCTGCCTTTCAAATTTTGCCCAGCCAAAGACATCTGGCTATGATGTACTGGGGTTTGTTTTGTTTTCTGTGCAGACGGCCAACAAAGTTGGTAGCAAGAGTCATTTTTCAGCTTGAATCCGAGCGGATTCGAAACAGCCAGAGGAATGATGCAGAGAAGGCGTGTATCAAGGCACGGGGACGTGCAGGAGAATAATACGAACAAGGCTTTTTGCAGGTGCATTGCCTAGAAATGGCGAGCTGCTGGTCTGTGTGCGCGAGGTGCATAGGTACAATGTGGATAGGAGCTGGTCGTCCCTTCTCCTATCTAGTCTGAAGTTGAGTGAGCCATGTAACCGAACCGAATAACAAGAGGCTGACACCATTAACATGCAATGTCTTGCCATTGCCAATACCTTATAGCGAAATATGTTTTCGATTGTGAGTGCCAAGGAAAGCAGGACATATTCTGTCTACGGCCCGAGCCAGTCTTGGCAGCATAAGTCAGCAAAAAGTTAGTGATGGATAACCTTAGATTGGTGCTTTCACGGCGAGGTTTTACCAGTCGAACCGACTATCAATACTAGATGGACCCCAGAATGCACGTAATCGGCAATTCGGAGGCTGACCAGAAATCGCCGTTGCAGCATTCTCATGGAAAATCGGCACGTCGGCCATTATTTGAGCACACGACTCGACTCTATGCAGTAGTCAAGTCCGTTAAGGAACCGGCGTGGTTGGGGTGATTTGTTTTTGTTTTTGCTGCTTGCTTCTCCTTTCCATCGCGCCACCCAAAGTACTTACCCGCCACTAATCTATATTAGGTAGCCCAGGAGAAAGTCGATCTGATCCCTTTGATTCCCCACTGTTTGCCAGGAGTCCTGTGCCAAGACTTTGACTGCTTCTTCAAAAATGAAAAGGTCGGACCAACGGCCAACCGCAGCGAGTGTGCGGTAGCACGGCGCTATTTTTGGCCCTGCTTGCGCCAGAGCTTTAAGTGCCGAGGGCGGTTCGTAAACCCAACTCTATTATTCCGAAGAACATACACACGCGCGCGCGCGCTGTGTAATTTTGCGCCTAAATTGGGCCCTGAACAGCCCATCCCCTTCCCATGACAACTTTGATCCTGATAATCAACAACCTGCATTTGCGCTCGGCTTTTTCGCGTCCCGGGCGCGGAACTGTCGGCAACTTGCTGGGCACCGACGCCAGAAGGAAGGATGGCACTCGAGAGTCGTTGGCACTAGCCCGTGCACCCTGCTGCAGGCGGGAAACAAAAAAAATAAATAAAACCCCTTCGGCGAGTTGCCTCTTTGCCTGTTCCCTAGAAAGCGACTTAGGGTAGTGAGTAGGATTTAGGCCGCCTCTCATCTGAAAAAGACAACTCTGTACCTTGCAGGACGTCGTCGAGGATCTGGGCGGGCAAATTGGATCTGGCGTGATGTGGGCTGGCTAGACAACACAGACAGAAGCCGAAACAAACCCTATACCCGTAGATTAGAGATCTTGCCGGATTCGCACCACGATGATGGTTCGATTTGACAGGCTCTGTTCTGTGGGGCCCCCCTTTTTTTTCCATTGCGTTGGTACACAGACGCACATCTCGCATCCTGAAAAGAGGTTCGTGATCGACGATCAGGTACTGAATGCATTACACAATGTAGACGTAAAGACTTTTGGGTCTTGTCCAGCCTTGCATTAACAACAACATGTGAGAATCAAGATATGTAGGTATACAGTAGACACGTGTGCTTGCGTAGATCCAGCCGTCTTGTGGGCTGGCCATGACAAACCCGAAGTCAAGTTTTGAGACTAAGTAGTGATTTGGTTCAGTCGTTCCGCCTGATGCTCGGCTGAGGTCGGAACGCACGGTGGGAAGCCATGATCAAGGGTCGCGGTCGAGTCTGGAAATAAGCTTGCTGGGCAATTGGGGAGGCATCGGAGCGGATAACACTTCCAATTCCCATGAAGAATCTGTTCCGTGTTAAAAAAAAAGGTACCATTATGCTTATTAGCAATGCACAGACAAGCGGTTATGTAGGTAGGTAGGTCAAAGGCCGGCATACCCGAAAGTGGTCCCCGAAGCAAGCATGTATTGTCCTATCGTCCTCATGATACCGTTGGGACCAGCGCCTCTGCGGAAAACAGTAACGGTGCCTAAGACGCATGGTTGTTGTAGTCAGCATACCGAATCTCGGTAAGTGCGAATGAACAACGCTTTTCTCACGACTTACCATAAATAAAACCCATAATGGCGCCGACAGCTGCTCAGAAGGTAGGTAGTCAGCCCTCGATTCGAGAATCAGATCAGTTAAGCTCAGAAGTGTGTCGAGATCACGAACTTCCTCCCATCATTGCTCCCATCTTCACTGTTGTGTCACTCCTGTTAGCTACGGCGCAAGGATGATTGTATGCGGAGGTTTACGGCGTACGCTTGTCCATGTTGGAGGGGGCGGCGCCATGGCCGACTTGTCTCGGAGGAGGAGGCATGTCTGGAGATTTCGTGTACACGGAGATGTTCTATCGGGGTCTGGTTGATTGACAACGGAAAACGGACTGAGTAGACAAGCAGAAAATTGTACCGACGGAGCTATCGAATCACGCCGCGATCAACGTCAGAGCTGTCGGTTGCGGGTATCACTCGTCAAAGCTTCCTCCGTCTCCACCGGGAAGAAAAATTCGGAGGCCATGATTGGCAGCCGCCATTTTGTGCTGCCGACTCTACTCTCCATTGTTTGCCAGAACGACCCACTCAATCGACCTCTATGTGTGCACGGACCTCTCCGAACAGTTGTAGCAGATCACCATGCCTTGGAAACAACCGGCCCAGGTAGTAGGTACTTCCCGAGCTACCTGCGTTAGGTACTCAAAGTGGGTACCTAAGGTATCTATCTATCTACCTTAACGTTGCGTACCCCCTGTTCGGCACCCCCCCTGTTCGGCACCCAAAAATAACAACACTTTTATCTTTA
>JAVHJQ010000437.1:0-13203 GCA_031306095.1 Pyricularia sp. CD86 | reverse complement strand
CCGCAACTCCGCACGATGTTGTTCTGATGGTCGGCAAACCGGGTAAAGTCTGGGGAGCGGGGATCCCACCAATCGATTTATACCAAGGTCCAAATTCTTAGTCGGTCGAGGCGGGGATGATTTGACAGAGTCCCAGGGGGAAGAAAAGATGGACAGAATATCGACCGTGGAAACTCTGAAAGTCGGGGTAAATACGTCAGAACGGGTCCGATGTGACTTGCCCTGGAAAGCCATCGTCCGGTCAATCTAAATGGGAAGATCGACGAGATGCCATTATTATAAGACCGGCCACAAATCTCGGTTTAAATAGCCGGATGGACGCCTCTCGCATGCCAAGCTCTGAGTTGCAGCGTAGCCGGATCTGAGAAGCAAATTGCTTACTGGAATGGGAACAGTATTTGTGCAATTTGACCTTATGTAAAGGGAAGACAAGGCGCAAAACAATGACATCGCAGAAGGTTGAGGGGTATGGTAGAAAAAGGGTGAGCGACAAATTGTCACATGTATATAAGTTTGACCGAAGAACACCAAGAACAATCTGCTAACCTGTATAGCAGAATGGAATCAGCAAGTCTTGACACCGCGCAAGTTGACATCAAAAAAGTAGAGAGCAGTAGCCCAATTAAAGAAACAAGTGCCAACAGGGAACAATATCGACAAGGAAACCCGACGTCACAACAAGCAAACGACTTGGATAACATATTAGTGCCCCGTCGCAGAGTATGAAATGGTAGCGTTGAAATGGTTGTATACCTCAGTAATTTGCCGTTGCTCAATCCCGCCGTCTAAGTTAGTTGCCCAAATGCGAAAGTTGACGCGATATTGTAGAAAGCCAAATATATCCACAGCTTGTGCGCCAGTTGACAAACAAGGAAAAAAAAATAATACTATGCTGTTGCACAAATCACCGGCTTTTCCTCTTCCTCCACCGAGCAATCTCAAGAATCGAGAGAAATATTATTACAAGAGATCACGCCTGACGAACTCGTCGCGGAGAGCCTTGCCCAGACCAGCGGGAGAGGGCTCAACAATGACGCCAGCAGCCTCGAGGGCCTTGATCTTGGAGTCGGCACCACCCTTGCCACCGGAGACAATGGCACCGGCGTGGCCCATGCGGCGGCCAGCGGGAGCCGAGATACCGGCAATGAAAGAGACAACGGGCTTGCCTCCGTTGACGGTGTTGTTGGCACGCAGGAAGTCGGCGGCCTCCTCCTCAGCGGAACCACCAATCTCACCAATCATGATGATACCGTCGGTCTCGCCATCCTGGAGGAAGACCTTCAGGCAGTCGATGAAGTTGGTGCCGCTGAAGGGGTCACCACCGATACCGACGACGAGCGACTGGCCGAGACCAGCCTGGGTGGTCTGGTTGACGGCCTCGTAGGTCAGGGTGCCGGATCTGCTGACAATACCGATGCGGCCGCGCTTGTGGATGAAACCGGGCATGATACCAATCTTGCACTGGCCAGGAGCGATAATACCAGGGCAGTTGGGGCCGACGAGACGCGTCTTGCTCTGAGACTTGAGGATCGAGGTGATGCGAACCATGTCTGCAATGGGATGTCAGTATATGCCTCGAGAATTCACGTGTGTTTGAGACTCATTGGGCCCAACGCACCATGTTGAGGAATGCCTTCCGTGATGCAAACCACGAGAGGAACCTCGGCAGCAACGGCCTCTTCTATGCCGGCAGCGGCCAAAGGGGGACTAGAAATTTATGTCAGCAAACTGAGCGAAGAATCTGTGGCTTTCAAGTTTATCCTTACGGCACAAAGATTGCGGTGGCATTTGCGCCAGTCTGCTTGACACCATCGGCAACGTTGGCAAAGACGGGAAGGTCGAGGTGCGTCTGGCCTGCCTTCTTGGGGTTTGTGCCACCAACAACCTTGGTGCCTAATATAGTGTTCCGTATGTTAGCGCAGGTCGGTTCGGAATCGAGGTTAAGCATTTGATGCTTTTGGCGCGCTTATCATACCATAGTCAATGGCTTGTTGTGCGTGGAAACTAAAGATCGGATGGGCTTCGTGTCAGCTATGATTGAACAGAATGCATCGTATGTCTGCGCGTAAATCAGGAGCGCAAGCTAATATTCTGGCCTAAACTCACGTTCCCTGCTTTCCGGTGAAACCCTGGAAAAGGACCTTGGTGTCGCTGTTGATCCTCAGGTTGTTGATGGTGGCTGCGTAGGGGCTGGCCGACGAGCTGTATGTCCTCGTCGAGATCTGGCGCAGGACAGCGCCACTGGGGCGGAGTTGTCTGGAAATAGCCTGCATCTTTTCTGTTTGATGTAGACTTCAATGCAGTAAGTAGGAATTAAGGAAAGGCGTCGATGGTATATGCAGGTGGAAGATAGAACGTCTCAGCGAATGCACTTTTCGTCACGTCACAAGCCTGCAGCTGGAGCTACAAATTTCTCGACGTCTGTAGCACAGCATCAATCAAAGCTTGGCCCAACGGTCGGGTTAGTGTCGCACTGTCTATCAATAGGGGCTATTTTATCACGGGCACTGTAAGGACTCCACTTCTGTCTTGCTCCTTCCGTTGATAAGGGTCCATGGGAACACGGCTCCGATTTCACCCGCGCCGGCTCTCCACACGCGTCCCTCGCTTCTCCCGATTAATTATGCTACGAACCTTCAGCCGGTTAAGTTGGCGAAATCTCCCTAGGGTTGCTAGGCATGGCATGATGAATCTTGCATCGCCAACTAAAGCCAGCTTTGCACATCTACTAAAACTAGTTATATTACGCCAATTAAACTGTGAAGATATATATATCGATATATGAGTAACTCCAGCTTACCCAAGGGAAAATGGGATGAAAGGGGAAAAAAGAGAGGGAGCGCGTGCTGCGCATAACATCACAAAAAACTGCCAGCTTGTCAACTGCTTTCGCACATGACATGATGATGCGAGTTAAAAGACTTCCACGTGCACTCTACTTCAGTTGTAGCATTCTATCGCAACTGATTACATAACACACCCTCCAACTGGGCCCCGCTTGCTACGAAAGCCCCACTGAGTTTTCCTATGAACGAAGCGTCAAAAAGTTGGCGGGGAAATCTGAAGGGGCAACTCCGAATTGCGCCTGCAACAAGTTGAACGAAACTTCGATACAACACCAGAAAAGGGCGCGCGCGTGCGGGTCACATATAGCCGTGGCAATATCAGGAGATATCAGCGCATCTATCTCTCTCTGGCGCCGACCATCCAGGACTCCTCGTTAACAGGCGCATCACGTCCAAACTCCACTATCGATTCCTTCTCGTGCTCTACGCCTTGACATGTCGACCACTACCGTGGCGCGGCCTGCAGCTGCTGCTACTCTTGCACCGGAAGGCGAACGGTTCCTGAGATGCTGCGCTGATATTGCCAATGCCCTGATTGAGGATTATGAGGCCGCTGTACGCGACCCAAAACACCGAAAAGATGTCAACCTGAACAGTCTGCGAGGCAAATTCTCTCGCAAGCACAAGTTGAAGAAAATCCCACCTTTGACTGCCATCATAGCCGCCGTCCCCGAGCATTACAAAAAGTACATATTGCCAAAGCTCATTGCAAAGCCGATTCGAACGTCTTCTGGCATCGCCGTTATTGCCGTCATGTGCAAACCGCACCGATGCCCTCACATCGCATACACAGGCAACATCTGCGTTTACTGCCCCGGCGGTCCCGATTCAGACTTTGAGTACAGCACACAATCATACACCGGTTATGAGCCAACTTCAATGCGAGCCATCCGTGCTCGCTACGACCCGTTTGAGCAGGCTAGGGGTCGTGTAGACCAGCTGAAGGCTTTGGGACACTCGGTGGATAAGGTTGAGTACATCATCATGGGCGGTACTTTCATGTCATTGCCGGAGTCATACAGGGATGACTTTATTTCTCAACTACACAATGCCCTGAGCGGTTATCAGACGTCAAACGTCGATGAGGCTGTCGAGGCCGGCGAGATGAGCAATGTCAAGTGCGTCGGCATCACGATAGAGACCAGGCCCGACTACTGTCTACAGCCACACTTGTCCAGCATGTTGAGGTACGGCTGCACACGGTTGGAAATAGGAGTGCAGTCCTTATATGAGGATGTGGCACGCGATACCAACAGGGGTCACACGGTGGCAGCAGTAGCCGAGACCTTTTGTTTGGCCAAGGACGCCGGCTTCAAGGTCGTGAGCCACATGATGCCTGACCTGCCTAATGTCGGCATGGAGCGAGATGTGGATCAGTTCCGCGAGTACTTTGAAAACCCAGCTTTCAGAACAGATGGTCTGAAGATATACCCGACGCTGGTCATCCGTGGTACCGGCCTTTACGAACTCTGGAGGACAGGACGATACCAAAACTATACACCCAACGGGCTCATAGACCTAGTGGCTCGGATTCTCGCACTGGTTCCACCATGGACACGCATTTACCGAGTCCAGCGCGATATCCCAATGCCTCTTGTCAGCTCGGGTGTAGAGAACGGTAACCTGCGGGAGTTGGCTCTGGCGCGGATGAAAGACTTTGGTACAACATGTCGTGATGTCAGAACGAGGGAGGTCGGCATCAACGAGGTCAAGCACAAGATACGGCCGAACCAGGTTGAACTCGTGCGTCGTGACTACGTTGCCAACGGCGGCTGGGAGACGTTTTTGGCATACGAGGACCCTAAGCAGGATATTCTTATCGGCCTTTTGCGGCTGCGTAAATGTACGGAGAAGTATACTTTCCGCGAGGAGCTGACAGGCCAGCCGACAAGTCTTGTACGGGAGCTGCACGTCTACGGTACCGCGGTACCGGTGCACGCACGAGACCCCAAGAAGTTTCAGCATCAGGGTTTTGGCACTTTGCTGATGGAAGAGGCAGAGCGCATCGCCCGTGATGAGCATGGCAGTGAAAAGATAAGCGTCATTTCGGGTGTCGGCGTCCGCAGTTACTATAAGAAGCTGGGATACTGGCTCGACGGGCCGTATATGAGCAAATGGCTCGATGGGAGGCCAGGTAATTAGGTATATGGGTAGATAGCTGCTGAAAAATCAACCTATCTGGCTCAACTCCACCTTGGCTACTATATCGCTTGGCTTTGCGTTATGCTATGGACGGTATAGAACTATGATCTGTCGTCGTGGCATCTTGCTTTTGATAAAAAAACGAAGCACTCAGGATGAAATCCTGCCTGCTCAGTGTGCCATGCTGTGGCGACGTCGATGCGAAGCTGAAAATGATAGAGTGGGAGCTAGGAGCGTAGCCGACCACAACAAAGTCAGTCGCATTGACCCAGAGCCCGGAGACTGTGGAAAGTGGAGGTTTTCGGGGCTGTTTCGAAGGATTGATTCCAGAACTCGTTATCGTAGTAAGTCCCAATGTCGCACCTATCCTCAAGCCGTTCAAGGCGGGAGATAATGTGCAGTTGTTTCGTTTCAGCAATCTTAGGCAATTTTTTTGGAAACTGGACCTGCGAGTATGCTACCAGGGGCCAATCAACAGAACGGTATTCACATATCACAAGACCCGGATTTTGCATGTTTCACGTTTGTTGTTGGTGCTGCCTGCGTTGCAAGGCGGCTAAGTAAGGCCAGCCAAGCCCGTCGTGTAGATTTAGCGCCGGGCTCACCAACTGCAGGCCGCATATATTGGTCTTCAGTCGGTGCTCCACCCAGAAAACACTAATAACCGTCACATTTTCAGCGAGTTTTTATCCATTCAGTAGTAAAAAAAAACGCTAGGGCTCCGGGCGCTTATAGAGAAGAGAGGGTGAAGTCGGAGGCCAACACTGACCCAATAAATGACAATATCAGGCGGCTTTCCCACTATGTCCTCTGATGCGGCAGGACGGCGTTTAGCCACGCCTTTAGATTTCCGTGGCCAACAAGCCAAGTTCCCAAGATCCATTGTCTCCCTTACCTACCCTGCTCAAGACCGGGCTGTCTGATATAACAGCGGAAGAAACTTTGCCCATTGAGCCATGTCCTTTTTTCGTAAAACATTCTCTAGGTTGTCTTCCTTGTTTACTTCTCGCGGTATTGAGCTCAAGTCCGACCCATCGCCAATAGAAGCAACTGCCACTCCTACAACCGGTGGTCCAAATAGTCGCTATCGCGTCTGCCAAACATTGTCGGCACACGGTATTGCCAATCTGATCTGGCTCGAAGAAGTCCCCAGAGCCTATGGCTACGATAGCTTCACCGGGGATCTCTTTCTTCTAGTTGCAGAACCCAAGAAAGCCGCGGAGGTTTTATTGACCAAGGGTAGCGGTTGGCAGCATAAGGATACTAGCGCTGATCACGATCAAGGGCCTTTGAGTCCAGGTGCAATCACGATCGAGTCGAAGACTGAAGCTGAAAGTATCAAGGGCGAATTGGAAGACGAGATTTCCGGCAACAGCGACAATCGCGTGGTGCTCCTTGATGCTGCTCTATGGGACTACGACCTCTCTACGGCGACTATACAGCCACACATACTCCCGGCCCCGCTACCTACACTTGAGGCTTTCCTCGGCTGCTTGATGAGATATTGGCTAAATCTCTCTGAAGATCTTGATTCAGACCCCATATGGTCTCACAAGCTTAGCTGTCTCATTCACAAGGCTTATTGTATCGAAGGGTCATATGGGGCCCTGGTAAAGAGCGTTGAGTTCGAAAAGAGTTTGCCACTTCAAGTGCTCGAACTGCATTTTGATCTCATTGGAGATTATCCTGGGCAGAGTGATATACACAGCTTCCGCAAACACGAATATCATTCCATGAGATCTCAGCAAATCCAAAAGGGTACATTCACTGCACGACGATATCCCACCGGAAACGTGCCCCTATCCTTGGCCGAATTCCCGGAACTTACCGGTGTATATACCGTTCTGGAAAGGAACCAAAAGCCATCAAAGGTTAAGACGCCTAAGAAGAAGATCAAAAGGGTATGTATGGTATCGTCCAAGTCTTTCCCCCCAGTTTTAACAGCAGCTTACGCTCTTCTTAAAGATGTCCAAAGCTGCCGAACCCGTTCGTTTAGCTCCACTCAGTGAGGAGACATCAAACACTTCTCAGAACCCAGAGGCCGTGCAGATACAAATCATGTCTGACCTGCATTTGGAAACTCCAAAGATGTTGCCCATGTACGGCGACTTTACGATCCCCCGTCGCTGTCCTTATCTGGCTCTTCTTGGGGATATCGGCAGTGTCTGGGATGAAAGGCTGTTTAAGTTCCTCCACGCCCAACTTCTTCAGTTCGAGACTGTTTTCTATGTCATGGGCAATCACGAGCCATACCCTGCAACAGAAAGCCAGTACGAAGGGTCTGCAACCTGGGACCAGGCATTGTCCATCATGCAAGAATTCGAGAAAACCCACAACGCAAACTTGGAAGCTTCCAAACAAACCACTGAAGACTCTGAATCACCCAAACCCGGCCGTTTCGTGCTCCTGAACCGCCGCCGCTTCGACCTCTCACCCATCGTCACCATCCTGGGAGCGACGCTCTTCTCCCGCATAGCCGACGACCAGCGCAGCACCACCTCCCTCTTCCTCTCCGATTTTTCCAACATATCCAACTGGACCGTCGACGACCACAATGCCGCCCACGCGGGGGACCTCGCATGGCTGAACCGCGAGGTGGCCGCCGTGGAGCAGGAAGGCCGGGTGGCGGTGGTCCTGACGCACCACAGCCCGACCATGCTCCCCGAGGCCAACGACCCGGACCACCTCGAGGACGACAGGGGCGTGCAGAGCGCGTTTGCCACCGATCTGAGCGGGGAGGTCTGCTGGACCAGCCCGTGCGTCAGGGTGTGGGCCTTTGGGCATACGCATTTCAACTGCGATTTTGTGCTCGACGGGGTAACTGGGGAGGATGGGTTGCGGCGGAAGGGGAAGAGGGTGGTGGCTAACCAGAGAGGGTATGGCAGGGATGATGCGTATAACTTTGAGCTGGAGAAGGTTGTTATTGTTGAGGGTAGCATTGTTCGTTGAGGGTGAGCCTGAAGAACATAGCATGGCTGCAAGAATCGAATAACTCAACCCATCTCTAAAGACGTGATGCTTTCACTGCTAGCTAAACATACCATGGCGAACCAAAGAGACTGGCGAGATTTATGATGGCCGAGAAGGAAAGGCCAAAGGAACAACTCAAATTCTTGGTGTGGTGTTCATTGCTAAATGAAAGCTTTCCTGAATTGATAAAAAGACATTAATATAATACAAATGGTATAAAGCAACCTCTACTAACGTCGCCGATCCTCTTCAAATATTTCCATTACACCCCTTGAAAGGCCACCCTCTTTCACAACCGTTTCATATCTCCCGTTTTCACTTCGCCTTTTTTACAGTTTTTACAAGTTGGCAAGGATGGCAGCACCGCCAAATAGAGCAGCAGCGCCAATGATGCCAGTCTGCATGGGGGCGGCAGCACCGATGGCGGGGCCCGAACCCTGACCGTTGCCACCGTTGCCACCGTTGCCACCGTTGCCACCGTTACCGCCGTTACCTCCGTTTCCACCCGTGGGCGATGCGCCAGGAGCCGGCGACACGCCAGAGGTGTAGGGGACGCCGGTGGCGGGCGAGGCGCCGCTGAACATGGGCGTGCCGCTGGTGGCTGAGGGGTCGGGGCGGGCGTCGACGTTGTTGGGGTTGAGGACGCTGTGTTGGTGTCAGTTCCGTGCCGGATACTTTGGGGAACACTCTCCAGAAAGAAGGCCAGATACTTACTTATCAATGACGTGGATGACGCCGTTGTTGGTCAGGACGTTGGACGAAACAATCTTGGCCGAATTGACAAACAGGCCGTTGCTCGAGTTGGTAAAAGTCAGCTTGGCGCCGTTGAGGGTGGTTAGGCTCGAGTTTGCCAGAGAGTTGGTGTAAAAGGGACGCGAGCCCTGCACGACGTGGTACTGCAGAACCTGAGACAGCTCGGCGGCGGACATCTTGGAGTCCTCAAAGGAGCTACCGACGCGGTTGAAGGCATCGTTGTTGGGGATAAACATGGTCACATCGCGGAGGCGGTCGATGCGGGTGGTCAAGTCGGCGCGGCGGAAGGCGCCAGCGGCGGCGGTCAAGTTGAGGTCAGACAGGGTGCGGGTGTCGTTGATGGGAAGTGTCAGGACGCGGTTGATAACGTGGATGACACCACCGGTGTAGTTGATGTTCTGGGTGTGGTGTCAGCATATCAGTTGCAAGTTTAAAAAGACGCTTATACCAATGGGGAAGAGTCGGAAACATACGGGCGTGGTCACACTCGACATCTCCATCAGACCGGAAAAGAAAGTGGCGTTGCCATCCTGGCGCCTGAAGGCGATACGCTGGCCACCTGTTATGTTGGAGTAGGGGGCTAGGTTCAGGGCTGTGTTGACAACCCTGCTGTCGTCGTTGATCTCCGAGTCGTAGTAGGTGCCGTTGAGGACGTGGTAGCTGAGGAGGGCGGCAACACCGAGCGGGGTGGTCCTGTTAAGCGGCGTGGCGTTGGGTCCATTCAGGAAGTCGTCGAGAGCATTGTTGCTGGGCGCCAAGAAGGTGACGTTCTGAGCGAGCGACAGCTGGGCCATGAAGGTGGGCTGTGTGCTGAGGAGGGCTATCATGTTGGACAGATCCGGCTGTGATGCCAACGCAGCGGTCAGCGATGTGGAGCTACCGTTTGTGTTGGTCTGGGCCAGAGTCACCGTGGCGGCGATGGCCAGTGACAAGAGCTGTGTGGCATGCATGGCGACTTGTTGAATACGATTAGATGAAGAGTTGTTATTATGGATATCGATAGATGGTGATGTCTTGTGATATTCTGTATATTGTTATATGTACGAGATGTTGGTTTCCAATAGGCACTCGGCCGAGGACTTGAGATGGCGATGTCTCAAGAAACGAAAGATCAAGGGTAGACAGCAGGGTGAGTGGATATTTAAGCCCATAATTTCCCTGCCTTCATCACTGTACATGATACCCCCAATATTTCCGCGGGTCCGAGATGTACGAAGAATGGACCGATGCCGACGCATGACCGCACACCACAGGCACAGGCAGGTTCCGATGGAGGGTTCATCGTGGGGCTGTGGCGCACTGCTGCGCGTCCGTCGTCGCCAGCATCGTGGCATAGTTGACGACATCAGCGCTAAAGAGGCACTTCAACCGTTGGCCACTGTCCATTGTGGTTTGCATAATCCCTTGAACTGTTCGGATGGAGCTGTTGCTAATCATGAAGATGTAGAGAGGAAATCAGGGACTCCTGGTTTGTCGGTAGGTATTGTATTTGCCCATGGAAGAAGACGTTGATGTTGACTCTGCGTCTGCAGTCATGCGGTCAAAAAAAGGACTCTGGACGGATGGTGGGATTGCAGGTAACGAGCAGAAGCAGCAGCACATCATTGGCAACAATGCGCAGCAGTGCCATGATTTTTGCTGTATAACGAAGAGCTGCCGCACCTGTCATGCCAAGCTTTGGAGACGTACTTGGCTTTGCTGTCAGTTGCTGATGGCAAACCAACTGACGCTTTTGGTTGCGCGTTTGGTGGCATACAAGCAAAAGTGTCAATGAGATCACAAGCAAACATGGATTGGACGAGCGAGAAAGCATGTAGAAATCGGAGCTCGGATGCTGCAGGAAACGTGCGACATGCAGCCAACATCAGTGCTCGGGGGAACTTTCGTCGATCGGGAAAGTCTAAGGTGAATCTTTCACGGACAGAGACTAAAGTGCCATTTGGATTTTTGGCTCCTTTTTGATGCTTCTTCATGCTTCAAAGGGGGATGAAGCTATCGCGCTTGAGACCAGGAGACGGGAGTGGTCCATAAGGGTTAGGGTGAAGCAGAGATACCCAGCTCTCAGCTGCAACATTCGGATGTCCGCTGACGAACATTTGCTGCGCAATAAGACAGGGAGAAAAAAAAGTTTCCTTTGAGTCATCATGCGTTATGTAGTCGTGTGCTTGATACCAGTTTTAGCTTGAAGGGTCCCAAGGAAACCTGCAAAGCGTTAGCAATAGCGCAGTGATATCAAATGGACGATTAGGACCCGACCCGGACTGTTGTATATGTCACGATACTACGGGAATTGCCGCACACCGTTGAGTGAACGCAACTTCAGTAAATTTCTTAGAAAAGGTCTCTGAGCCAAGCTTCAAGCGCTCAGCTGAACCCTCCAAAGGCAGAACTTTGCTGAATTGTTGTTTGTATCCGACAGATAGCATCCAAGTCGTCTCGTATTGTGAGAGACCCCGGGCTTGCACAATTTTATATAAGCCTTTTTAAAGTCGTTGCAATAGTCAGCGACTGGTTGATGGTAAGCGTGAAGCAGATTCTGATGAAGAAAGATTTCGATCCAAACGTTTCCCCTTAGCCTTTATTGGGTAAATTAAGGTTGTAAGCATACCTACTCGTGTGTAAGGTAAGGTAAGGTATTGAACAGAAAGCAGTGTTTCTTCACAATGAGGTGAGCGACGGCGATGCATGGTCCAGCCTTCCTTACTACCCCTGCTGCCCGGCACTGGCCCCACTACCCCTTGCCACACCGCCTTACCTCTCTGGTCTAGCGGCGGGGGCTGAACACCGCGCCGGAGCTTGGTCGATTAAACGATTAACAATTCGTTGGCGTGCGTGTCGTACCTTGTCCTCCGTCCTTCAGAATCTCACGAACTTCATCGCTTCCCTCGGTCGGCCGTCAACAATTAGCTCAAGATGCTGTCTGGCGTCCTACTTTTCAACTTGAAAGGTGAAAACCTCATCTTTCGCAGCTTCAGAAATGACTGCCGCCCTCGCCTTGCCGATGTCTTCCGCATTCAAGTCATCAGCGCTCGGGAAACCCGGTCGCCCATCCTTACGCTCGGAAGCACTACCTTTAGCCATGTCAAGCACGAAAACATTTACCTAGTGGCTATTACCAAGAGTAATGCGAACGCCGCTCTTGTGTTTGAGTTCCTCTACCGCCTTATCCAGCTCGGGAGGGGTTACTTTGGCAAGTTTGACGAGGAGGCCGTCAAGAACAACTTTGTGCTTGTCTATGAGCTGCTAGATGGTGTGTTCATGCTCTTCCGCTGCTGTCAAGCCATTGCAAACGTCTTCTGACTTCATCGCCTACTTCACACAGAGATTGTCGACTTTGGCTACCCTCAAAACACCGAAACGGATACACTCAAGATGTACATCACGACCGAAGGCGTCAAGTCCGAGCACCGCCCCGAAGATTCAGCCAAGATCACAATGCAAGCCACAGGCGCCTTGTCATGGCGTAAAGCAGACGTCAAGTACCGCAAGAATGAGGCATTTGTCGACGTCATCGAAGACGTGAACCTCCTGATGTCTGCTGCTGGTGCTGTGCTGCGCGCCGACGTTACGGGCCAAATTGTCATGCGCGCATACCTTTCCGGAACACCCGAGTGCAAGTTTGGCCTAAACGACCGACTGCTACTCGACGGCGACGGCATGATGAGTCTGCCATCGGGAAATCGTATGGGCACCAAGGCTACCAAGGCCGCAGCTGGCAGTGTTACGCTGGAAGACTGCCAGTTCCACCAGTGCGTCAAGCTCGGCAAATTCGACTCGGACCGAATTATCAGCTTCGTGCCTCCCGACGGAGAATTCGAGCTCATGCGATACCGTGCCACTGAGAACGTGAACCTACCTTTCAAGGTTCACGCCATCGTCAACGAGATTGGCAAGACAAAGGTCGAATACAGCATCGGCGTCAAGGCCAATTTTGGTCCTAAGCTCTTTGCGACCAACGTTATCGTACGCATTCCCACGCCGCTCAACACAGCCCGCATAACAGAGCGTTGCACTCAGGGTAAAGCCAAGTACGAACCGTCCGAGAACCACATCGTCTGGAAGATTGGTCGATTTGCCGGCCAGTCCGAATATGTCCTGTCTGCCGAGGCCGAACTCACGAGCATGACCAGCCAAAAGGCCTGGAGTCGGCCACCTTTGAGCATGAATTTCAGCCTTCTCATGTTTACAAGTAGCGGTCTGCTGGTACGATATCTCAAGGTCTTTGAAAAGAGCAACTACAGCAGTGTCAAGTGGGTGCGATACCTGAGCAGGGCTGGAAGCTACGAGATAAGATTTTGATGTTTGTTTATTATGGTTTAAATCTGGGCATGGCATGGCGTTTGGGGCTTGTTTGTCTTGGCGATGAGTCGCATTGACTGGGTGACCTGGAAGGCACTTGACCTATCTAAGTTCCACCATATATATCCTGTTCATTTCTTGTGGCCTCTACCTTGGCATACATCCTGTTGTTTGCTCAAAAAAACACTTTTAC
>JAVHJQ010000429.1:0-10981 GCA_031306095.1 Pyricularia sp. CD86 | reverse complement strand
GATTTCCACCCTGTACAAGATCAGTCAACCCCAAGAGCAAACAGACCGTGAAACGAAAAGGCCGTCAGTGCAGATAATATGGAAAGTGACGGTATCCAGGGGCAGATCCATCCAGGAGAAGAGCAGAACAGTGATGGTACCAAAGAATTGGCCATTTCAGGCGAACAAAGACCGGCCAAAAATGAATACTGAATACAGACAAATACATCCCGAAACTGGCATGTGTCGAGCCAGAAGGACCGTTCCGGTCACGACTTCTTTGTCTTGAATGAGGGTAAAAAAAATCTTCATCTTAAAACAACGCGGTCCAGATAAAAGTCATGAGATCATCGTCGTACACATGCGCGCTTTATGATGGGTTCGAACACCCATGAATAGCTAATGCTTGTATGTCTGCTCGGTTTTGCTTGGGTTTTTAACTCGTTCGGTTTTGCAATCAATGCTCAAGGGTTGTTGAAGTCGCCGAGGGGCGCTCCGCCGAGATGATTTGAGCTGTCTTGGTTATTGTGCCTTGCGCGCGTAGGGCTAGACACTCCCTCGTTGACGCTCCTATCAATGTTGAAATTGCTAGTGGTCGGCGACGGATATGCCGGCGTGTAGTATGGCGCCATACCTGCGGCCATGTGGTTCGACGTCATGGGATTGCCAGCCAGAGGGTTCGGGACGAACGACATGTGAGGGAAGAGGGCGCTGTAGTAGGCTGCATACTGGCTGAAAGAGTCCGGCGTCGCCTGAGGCGTCATAGGCATTCCTTGAAGAGGGATCTGCGCTCCGTATGGCGACGGCGGCGCGGCAACGTAGTTCTGAGGATTGAACGGTGCTTGCATAGGGGTATGGTACGGGTAAGGCCAATTCCATGTAGGAGATGTCGCCGACTGAGCCCCGCCAGGGGAGGATGGCAGAGTTGACGAGGTTCCTAGATGGCTGAACCTGCTCTCTGATGCTTCAGGCGTTGCAGGAGCCACAGAATTAGGTGGCATTATGGTGCCAACAGCCTCTGTACGGAGACGTGGCAGGTACCGGGAAGGCATGCGACGCGGAGACTGCTTGTCTTTGACAACCTTGCGTTCCACACGAAGGCGGCTACCCTCGTGAATAAAGCCGTGCTGTCGGCAGTTTCAATGTCAGCGGTCTATCTCGCATGTTCATGGTCAATGGATCCATCCATGTTGACTTACCAAAGCAGCGATTGCAGCCTCTGGCGTATCGGGGCGGTCGAACTCGATGAAGCCGAAAGGTTGCTCAACTGATGACCCTGTTAGCGAACTGCATCAAATATGATATTGAATTACAACCTACTAGGAGTTCCGGTTCTCTTGATGATCTGGACCCTGTTAACAGTTCCAATAGCTGAAAACAAGTCCGCCACTTGCTCTTCAGTAATGTCACGAGGGAGATTGCCAACGAACACAGATCGCCGGTCAACCTCATACTGGGCGAGGAAAGCTTCATCAGCATCATGACGTCGTAGAATGCCTGACCTCCTTTCCTTCAAACCATCAGGTCGGAAAGTCTCCACGCGGTAGGTATCATTATGTCGGAAGTACTGTACATGTTTGCGTCAGTGAACAATCTAGCAGCTTTGAGATCTAGAGGGTCTCTTACAGCTGGAAGGTCGCGAGTTATGTCGAAGTTAGAGAACTCCACAAGTACCGCACCTCGGATACCCGTGGTTTCCTGGGTGCGAGCATCCGGCATCTCTACCTTGGATATGGCACCGAAAGGCCCCAGAACATCACGAGCTTCTTCGAGCGTAATTTGATTGCCGTAACGCCGGGAAACAAGGAAAGTGCCTAGAATACTGTGAGTCAGATGTGCTATTCACGGTGTCTTTTCCATCACCACAACCAAGCTTCCACGTACGAATAGCCTTCACCATCTCAGTCCGACAAGAACAACCGAGGATCTGGGTTCCTCTCCCTTGGTCTACTGCGGCTTTGGCATCTTCATCTTTCTGTTTGGGCAAGCTCAAGTCATCAGTATCAGTATGTCCTGGAACAAAGGAACCGGTATTCTGTCTTCGGGCGGGGGCAGTGATGGTGAAAGAGACAAATGCTTCACATCCTACCGTGTACTGGCAAAAGGCAAACGGCATCTGGTCTTTATCACGTCGAATTTTGACAAAGACAGTTCCATATTTGCTGAACTCGCGAGTGATAGCGGCCTCAAGAGATTGGTCATCCTGGAGCTGGGGCAAGCTGGAGCTAATTGTTAGCAAAGGCATCACTACTTTCCTGGCTGGACAACCACCAGTTCTGTACTTACTTGGCTACAAAGACACATGCAGTGTAGGGGTAGACCCCTTGGGCATCAACACCGCCAACATGATGCCGGGCACTCAGGTTGGAGGGTCGAGGTCTGAGGGTTACTGATGTTCCAGTCAAAGGCCCAGAGGTGCCCACGGAGCTGGGTGGCTTGTCAGGTTCGGCAGTATTAATGAGACGACCAAAGTCCCTGTTTCCCACGCCAGCTTGATTCTGCGCCTCAAGAAATACATCGCCCGAAGGCTGCAATCCAAGCTGGAAGCGAGAGCTAAAAAATCATTCTCATTAGTGCATGCTCGGAGACCCGCCTCTTTCATAACTTACTCATTATTCGCGACCGTGCAGTCTGTATCCGTCAGAGACGAACGTGGCCTGTGAGATTCCTGATTGTAGTCGGAATAGCTGTGCCTGATGGGGGAGCTGTTTAAGCTCATTGTACTCAGACGAGCACCAGCTATGTCGATGTTAGTAAAGACACCTGGCTTGGAGCTTGAGCAGATATTCGCAATTGATTGGTATTCGAAGAAAAAGGAACGGATTTTTTCCCCCAAAAGATTCATCATATGTTGACATCCTCTCACCTTCGTCGATATCTCCCGTGGACGAGATGATGCTCGGGCAACCAGCAGGGCGAAAGTGTGGGATTGATTCAGAGCTGCAGGAGTTATTGGCGGTATGACCTGCCTGCGGGCTGAAGGAATTGCCGTGAATGACACGGTCATTCTCGTCGGAAGAGCTTGCCATCTTGTTATGGCTCGTAGAGCCCCGCTCCATAGAGAACGAGGCAGATGAACAAGAGCTGCGGGTGCAGTGAGAGGTATACGATCGAGGATATTTAAATAACGAACTTTAGCAAGAAACGTGACCTCCAGGGCTGTAGGGGGATCGGTTGAGTGAAACGGTGGGAGGGAAGGGCTTCTACCGCCAGAGACGGCGACGGAGAACTAAGAGATTCGTAGAAGGGTAAATTGGTGATGATGATGAGACAAGATAGGCACCTTCCATATGGTGCGAACAACTAGTAACGAGAAAAGAAAGGGTTTGCCTTGTAATAGTGAGGCTATGACAGGACAAAAGATATCGTGGTTGTTTCCTCAATGGAGAAAGCTGAGCACAATGTGAAGAAGAGAAGGAGGAGAGGAAACGGATTTTGGCATGAAATCTTTTGGGAAAGATTTTTATTGCTCGGAGGTAGCTGAAGTGCGACCGCCAGATGTCAGAACCTGCCCGAAGGAACGCGAGTTTGAGCTCTCATTTTTAAGGAATCTGTTAGTGGGCCGGTCCCGCAGGTTGAAAATTATTGTATTGGTCTGTTTGTTGCTGATGACATTGAATTCCATGAAAGGAAGGAGCATTTTAGCCCTCTCTGATCGTGCCTTCCTCTCTACTCGGGGAAGGTACGCAAAGAACGCCCGACATCGGGGTAGGAACAGACCGGAGCATCTCGACGTCCTGCTCGTATACCATACAGGTTGATATCCATACTTCCATCCCCCCTGAAGATTTCCATTCGTAGGTGGAGTAAAACATAGGTACCTACCTTACCTAAGGTACCCTACTTATATGGTTTATTCTTTATATTGTGGAGGAAGCTTCCCGACAGCATGCGCCAAAATATTTGACCTAGCAGCCTCAGTGTTTAATCTCACGAAATATATGAGATTCATGGTTGGAGGCATTTCCAGCTCGAGGCCGAAGCTTTCAATAGCAAGGCTTGAAAGACCTCGCAGTACGATGTGTGCTCGAGCTGTAACCTAAGGGACATAGCCTTTTACGTGGCTCACAAAACTTGTGATCCGGCTTGCAAGCACTGATACCTTTGCCATGGCGGGCTGGTATCCATATGACGAGCAGAGTTCTCCTCGACGCTTGACGAGAGACGCAGCCATAAAATGTCTGTCGCCTGTCCACATGGTACATAGAAAATGAGACTGAAAATGAAACAAAATATCAGCGGAGTTACTTACTGTGAAGGCAGCAAAAATACATATTCAGCTGAAGCCGTTTCTCGTACATATTTAATCTTACATAAATATACGAGTGCCTAGCCAAGGCAGCTTTGTTCCATAGTTTTAGTGATCTATTGAGCACTGCAGAACCTTGCAGACTTTTTTTTTTTTGATCGTCCAGCCTTCCGTAGAACCGAGGGCTGTATTTCTTTGGCGGTGAAGTAGTCGCAAGATATATCTACTCGATATATCACTTGGACGCAAATCATAAAAATGTGAACCTAAGCATGCGGCCTTACATCCATGTATCATGGAGGAATTCAGGTTGTGGGCCTTGGTTACAGTCTTGTCGCCGTGACATCTCACTGATATCTCGCAATTGACCCTTATTGACTGTATGTCTGTGGCCTGGCGATAACTTTGATTCACAAATGCGTCTGGTCAGTCTTCTTATCGTCGATAAGAGCACACAGTCCGTGTAATGTGATATTTGTCATATCTGGAGAGGAGTTCTGAATTGCGCTTGGCTGGACATCTCATGAGGGAACAGGAGGTACATACCAGGTACGTGTTGTAGCCCCACATTTGATAGATGCGCTTATATAAGCAGCACAGTCGGGAGCTTGGCTTGCTTGATGCTTGAGCAAGTTGAGGTACCCTTTTGGGGTGGGTACTGAAGCCGTCCCTGCGTAAAGCAAGGTCTATCTACAGTAGCACAGAAGAGCTTAGCCTTGTTGCCACAAAAACGACATTACTTACATACCTGCTCACTCGATATAGCTTCATCCCCAGTGAGAAAGACTGCATTCGGCATCATTTAAAAAAAAAACCCCCACAGCGCTCGGCCGGAAAGATCGCAGCGGGTCAATTAGATCACGCAACTTGGAGAGCACCTGGGAAAGGTTGGAGCAAAAACATGCACCTTGTGATCTGAGCCACTGGGCTCGCTCCTCTCGCAAACCGATCCAGTCCTCTTCGGCACTGCGAATAACATCACCAACGTCACCACAGTCGACACAATGCACGCCACAATGTGCCTCAGGAGAGGCTTCTGGAGCCGAAGCATGGATGAGCTGAAGCGTCAAACACAATTCGTGATGAATATGGAAGGCATCAAGGGGCCTTCCGGTCCCTTGGAGCTGCACTCATTCCGTCACCCCGACTCAGTCCAAGCATGCAAAGCCATGTCGGATAAGGATGTCGGCGGCTACTCCAGGTCCCACCTCGACTGGGTTGGCCCAGACGAGTCCTCTTCGCGAACCCAAGATGCCAAAAGCAGCGACTCGAAACCAACCGCCTACGCCCGATTCCACGGCTCGATATCCACACAGCTACCAAGCACCCGCCCGGACATAGAAAGATCTGGTTTCGCTGGTTGGAGGACGCTGGATAGAGGGCGAACTCTATTCGGCAAGAGCTTGTGGAATATTGATCAATACACGTATCTGGCGATGCGCATCAAGTCGGACGGGAGAAGTTACCTCATCAACCTGCAGACTGAGTCGTTGATACCAACAGATCTGCACCAACATCGCCTGTTTGCGAAACGACCTGGCCAGTGGGAAACCATCCTGGTCAAGTGGAACGACTTTGTTAGGACGAACCACGGTTTCGTGGTTGAGCCGCAGGCGGAAATACTGAGGCAAAAAGTGCGCTCCGTCGGCGTGGGTTTGACGGACCGTGTGCCGGGCCCTTTTGAGTTGTGCATCGAGAGGATATGGGCCACAAATGATGAGCGGGACGCAACGGACAGCGACCGAAGCCTTTCAAGGTCAAGCGGGCTTAGGAGCAAGCGAGGAGAAGCCATCGAGTGGGAAACCTCCTAAGCTACTTCATCCAAAAGAGTCGAATCGGCAGCACAGTCAGATTATAGTACAAATTCTGGTGCTGGCAGAGTTGGGGAAGACACATTGCGCATAGAGAGGGACCGATTTCGACTTGAAGAAAAACCTCTTGCATCATGTGAATGCAGGGGTCAGGTTCTTTCAGCACCAAAAACAAAGTCGTTCCCAACGAAGAGCCCTCCCTGCGGCTGGTCTGGCCCGCCATTAGAGACGAGCCGAATGCAGATAAAGTCTCTAAATATGGGAGACTGTGGGAATCTCTCGTGTAATACCTACCTGGTGTATACATATACATCTATCCATCCATATACATATCAGTATGTTCTATATTGGCGACACAAAGGAGTTGACGCGAAATAAGTGATCGCTGATCTCTTTTGCAACACTTCAATGTACCCGTGTTTATATGCGCCATGAACTAGCAGATGGCATTGGATCAAAAGTTTGCGGCGTGACGGATGATGCTACCCTGGCCGATATGATATACAGAGCCGATACATATCAAAATATATCCCCATGTGTGCCTCCAGTAACGAATTTGTCCGAGAAACAACCCGAGACACATCGGTAATTAGTGGTACAACAAAAAACGATCTGCATGCGTTCGTGAGAATGTTACTAACAAACGCTGGATTATCTGTACGTCCGAGGCAGGTAAACCCTTGGTCGGATTACTGAGATCATGGTAATCTTGATGGAAGAGGTTTAAGATGGTTACAAAATACTCACATCAGACATTGCCAGCAGGAACAAGGGATATAATCGGTAAGAAAACATATAGCTTCATGTGGTATTCAGAACAAGAGCTTATCAAAAGGTACCATACCCATTTCCCGTTCACAGAATCAGTGATACGCGTTGCAGGCACCGCATATGACAAAAGCCCCTTATATAAGATTGAGGGAAATGCTAGCATGTTTATAATACAAAAGAAAGTAGACCGTTCTCCACGGGGGATGACCCTCCCAAACATAAATCTTTACAGTCATACCGCTTCCATGTTCGAAAGGGGCACATACCCCTCGTCCCTCTTTCCTTTTCCACGGACCCGAGCAAACAAATCCTGTGCAACCGAGACAACGCTGCCAACTGAGCTCCACATAGATCCCTTCCTCCGCAGGCCCCCGCGCTCATCATACATAGACTCATCCATCCAAGATGGCCTCTTCCAAAACTTTAGCAACAGACTGCTTACAACGACGCTGACGCTCGATAGTGCCATCGCTGCGCCGGCAGCCATGGGATGCAAATGTAACCCATAAGGCAGGAATAATCCCATGGCGAATGGTAGTCCAACCAAATTGTACAGGCATGCCCACGCCAGGTTCATCTTGATTCGAGTGAATATGCTTCGTGCCAAATGCAGAGCCGCAGGAATATTCATAAGGTCGTCAGGTCGCATCAAAACCACATCGGCGGCCTCCATGGCGACATCGGTACCAGACGACATGGCGATACCAACGTCGGCGGTGGCCAGTGCAGGAGAGTCGTTGATACCATCACCCACCATTGCGACACACTCGCCTTGCTCTTGCATCTGTTTTACGATGGCCTGCTTCTGGTCCGGCGAGACGCCAGCATAGACCTCTTCAGGAGAAATGCCAACAGCAGCAGCCACCGCTAGCGCCGTTGTGCGCTGGTCGCCAGTGACGATGGCTGTTTTGATCCCCATACGGTGAAGGACGGCAATCGCCGCTGCCGCGCCCTCCTTGATAGTGTCGGAAAGGCACAGATGTCCGGCATATGCGCCGTCTATGGCGATGAAAATGTTGGTTGTGCCCGCCGACGAGGACTTATCGCTGCCGCCAGCCTTGCGTTTCTGCGCGGCTCGGGTATTGATCTGCTCAGATGCCTCAATTGCTTCCTCGGAGACGATGACGTTGTTTTGACGTAGGAACTTGATATTGCCCGCAAGTACCTTGTATCTGATGCGGTCTGTGCCTGAGACGGGCTCAACGACGGCGCTGATTCCCCGTCCAACGGCAGCTTCAAATTCACCAACGCTGCCTTCTATTGTACCTTCGGCATCAATGTTGAGCTCAGTCTTGGCGGCACCAAGCACCGCCTTGCCCACGGGATGTTCACTCCCCATCTCAGCCAGACCTATGATTGTCCACCATAGCTTTCGCACCCATTCGGTGGTTTGCCAATGCTCCGCTATGTGAGCGTTGGCTACACGCATCTTGCCGTAGGTAATGGTTCCAGTCTTGTCAAGGACAACCTTGGTGATTGTGGTGGCCGTCTCAAGTGCAGCACCACCCTTGACCAGAATTCCATTTTCAGCGCCGATTCCTGTGCCTACCATGACCGCTGTGGGAGTGGCAAGGCCAAGGGCACAGGGGCAGGCAAAGACGATGACGGAGATGCAGAGCTTGAGGCACACAAAAACCTTGCCACCGCTGGTCTCCTCCAAGAAGATCTTGGGCGGATTTGTGAGAACATGGGATAGTACCATCCATATGGCAAATGTCAAAAAACCAAGGACGAGAATCGTGGGTACGAAGATACCAGCCAATGTGTCAGCAAGGCGCTGAATAGGGGCCCGCGTGGTCTGTGCATCCTGCACGAGCTTGACGATTTGACTGAGTTGAGTGTCACGGCCAGCCCGGGTCACTCTAAAGTCAACTCTCCCATGACCGTTGACCGTGCCGCCGATAACAGTACTGCCCTTTTTCTTCTGCACGGGCATAGCCTCTCCAGTAACCATGCTTTCATCAACGTAGGTTTCGCCCATGGTGATGAGCCCATCGGCCGGAATTTTGTCACCAGGTCGAAGGATGACAATATCGCCGACTTGAATTAGTTCTGTGGGGATGACCTTCTCTTCGGCAGCGTTTCCTTCAGGCGCGGACTGCTTCTGGTCGTTTGCAGGAGCCTTCTCGGAAACCCAGTTTTCGGTTGCCTTCTCAGCAGCAATGGGATCTGCATAAATGGTTGCCATCGATGGTGCTAGAGACATTAATCTTGACAATGCCTTCGAGGTTTGACCCTTGGCCCTGTTTTCCAGGAACCGGCCCAGAGTGATGAAGGTGATCAACATGGTACTTGTGTCGAAGATGGTACTCGGTCGAGAATGAGGGGGGAAAAGGAACGATATCAGCATGGCAAAGCAGCTGAAGAAGAAGGCACACGATGTGCCCAAGACCACGAGAACATCCATAGTGGGCGATTTGTGCTTGATTGACTTCCAAGCAGAAACGTAGAAGCGCTTGCCGATCCCAAATTGCACTGGTATCGTCAAACTTAGGCAGACAATATCGCCCAGGAACAGGCCAGACAGCAGCTCGAATTTGCCAAGGTCGATGGCAGGAATCAGCATTGGAATCACCATGCTGATTAAAAACACAGGTATGGCGAATGACAGCGAAACCTTAAAAGCACGGCGCCATTCGTTGATTTCCTTAGTCTTGGCGAGTGATTCCAGCTGCGCGTTGTTGTCATCATTGTCTGCAACCAGAGCATTGAAACCGGCACCTTCAACAGCCTGGACGATAGCACGCAGACCCACGACACCGGGAATATGTACTACGCTCAGTCTTGATGTTGCGAGGCTGACTTTCGCGGATTGAACCCCAGAAAGACCGGTCAACACCCCTTCCAAGTTCGTCGCCGCCGTGGCGTCCAGGTTGCCGAAAATCTTGAATTGTGAGGTTGTCGCATTGCGCGATGCTTCAGATGTTTCCAAGACTGTAGAAAGAATCTCGGCGCCAAAACCCCTATCTTCAATGATCTCAGCGATCTTTTCGGCTGGTAATTCCGTGGGATCATGCGTAATGACTGCGCGTTCTGCGAGAAGGCTAATGTTAAAGCGTTGCACCCCGCTCACTCCCTGGAAGCCGCCTTCAACAGCCGAGGTGCATGCTCCACAGGTCATGCCCTCTATCGCTACAGTAGTTGTTGCGCTTGTTGGCTTCCTCGACCGACTCCTTGATCTTCTTTGCGCCCGTCCTGGCTGAGCCTTTTCCTTGCTATCCACAACAGTCGCGCCAAAGCCCCTGTCCTCAATCATCTCGGCGATGGTCTCAACACTGAGCAAGGATTTGTCATGCTCAATGACGGCCCTTTCTGACATCAAGGAAATGTTGAAGTTTATAACTCCCGAAACATCTTTGAAGCCCGCTTCGACCGCGGAAGTACATGCGCCACATGTCATCCCTTCTACGGCCACTGTTGTCACCACCACGGTGGAACTATGGTCGTTGTCTGTGTCGTCGCCATCGCTGTCGAATTCGGTCTGGTTCGGATTCGGAGAAGGTAGATCTGTCGCTAGCACTTCTGCGTCGAAGCCGCGGTCCTCGATGATTTCTTGGATTTGTTCGGCGCTGATTCTCTGAGGATCGTGCATAATGACAGCGCGCTCCATAACAAGGCTGACAGAGACGTTGCCTACGCCGTCCACGCCTTTGAAGCCCGATTCAACCGCCGATGTGCATGCGCCACAACTTGATGAGGTTTCTTTGTCAGCTTTAAATCACGGCGCAAGGCAAACAATGGTCGCTGGGGCTGTGGTCGCCTTCACTCACGTCATGCCACCGACTCTTAATGTCGTTGTCGCCATGTGGAAGCTCGGCGTGAGTAGCGAAGCTCCCATACTGCTAGATCCGCCCTGCGGAGGGACTTTGATGTTTTTTGGGGCCATCTTTATTCTGCTTACTCGAGCAGATATCTGCTAGTGAAACGCTACTCTCAGTCAACCGCAGGAGTGAGTGAGATCGCGGGTCGTCAGGGTTTGCGCAGCTTTCAAGATTAATGGTTGTTGGTCCAGTGTTCGATAGATGCCATGACAGGAGGTAGTAGGTAGGCGTGCTGGTCACAAATGCTGGTGGCAATATGTCTAAAAAGGGTATTCAATTTAACAAACAGACAAGGTAGAGTAAATCCGTGAAGTCCAGCTTCTTGTAGACAAAGTAGCACTCCTATATAC
>JAVHJQ010000426.1:0-12700 GCA_031306095.1 Pyricularia sp. CD86 | reverse complement strand
CCCTCCCCCAGCACCACCCTGCGCACTGGCGCCGCCCGCAGACGAACCCCCCGCGCCGCCGCCGCCCCCCAGCCCGGCCGCGCTCGCGTTGTCACCTCTCCTCTTTTGTCGCTGCTGTGGGAAGAAGACCCCGCCCGAGCCGAGGGTCGCGCCGCCGGGCGAGGCAAATGCCTTGGCTTGAGCCTGGAGACCCTCGTCACGGTGGGCGTGCTGCTTCAGTACGTCGTTGAGGATGGCCAGGAAGCGCGGGTTCTCAGAAAAGGAGCGTGGAGTTGGAGGAACCTCGGTCGTGGTGCCGATGGCTAGGCTGGAGCTCGGGGGGTTCGTTTCAAGGTAGGTGAGGATGTGCGTGTTTGGCCTCGAAGCATCGGCAAAGACTTTCTGGTACGAGGGTTGGACGGTCCCGGTTAACATTTAGGGGAATTCAAGCTTCATTCGTTCTGGCATCGATGCAATGTGTTTATGACATCGGCTGTAGACGATGCAGGGTAACTTACTATGTGAGAATTGTTGGGCAATGTGCTCATTGCCCGGCGCATGAGGCCGTAGCCTAAAAGCCGTGTAGGCGTTGATATTCTCGTTGCAAGGAGCATCGTAGCAAATTGATAGACCCTATCAATGTTGAGGCACGTTCTTCTGATCGTGGTCGCTAGATGCCGTCATAATCTCAAAGTATTTTCCATTATTATCCCTGTCGGCATTTAGCAGCTTGACCCCTGTCTAGATTGTTAAATGGTGGGGCACGCTCCACCAAAATGTCAATTAACGCGCCTAGCATTCAACAGTCGCGTCTCTTGTCGCGTCCCACTCTAAACTCTTCCTCTATTGGCAGCGTTTGGCGGACAACTCTAGACAACCTCAATTTCAAAGTCCAATTGCTAGAGAGAGCTAGCGGACTTGCTTACGGCTACGAAACTTTACGGAATTGAGAGATAGTGTCAAAAAGTATTTGTGATAATCGTACGTCATGGGTGAAGCACAGAGTCCTCCGCGACTCAGCCCAAGGAAGAAGCGGGCACAGAAGCCCCTCGGCAATGGCTTCTTCGGCGGTATCAAAGAAACACCAGGCAGAGCGGCGCCCCCCCTTTCTAGTGCAGCACCTTCATCGTCTCCGGCTTTTGCGACGCCCGCTCATAGCTTGCGGCCTTTCAACCCACAAAAGCCCGCCGGGGCAGCCATCCTCCCGATCCTCTTACCGCCAGCAACACTCCGCCCCTTGGCCTTCCGAACCTTTACCAAAAAGCACAGCCTGACTCTCACGTCTTCTGCTCTACAAGAGCTGGCGTCCTTTGTTGGTCGGCATTGCGGGTCAGGATGGCGCGAGGAGGGGCTTGCTGAGCGTGTGCTCGAAGAGGTGGCAAAATCATGGAAGGCTGCCAATGGTGGGGTTATAGTCGATGGGGCCAGCTCCGTCCTAAAGGACATCCTCAAGACGTTGGAAGGCAACATGGTCGGGGGCAAGATTGTGACTGGTGCAGGAAAGGGCTTGGTTCGACAGAACAGTCTCCTCCTGGACCCCTCGAGGGAACCGGACTATTCTTCTACCACCCGCTTGGGCCTGAGACCGTCTATTGCCCTCCAACGGGATGACAGCCAGTCTAGCATGGGCATGTCTGGGCTCAACTTTGAGGAAGAGCCGGAAGAAGACACACTGAGTGATCCAAGAAAGTGGTTGAAGGTAGTTGGTGCATATGAACAGCCACGGATGATTTATAATGTGGCCAAAAAACACTTTGAGAGGTGAGCAAACATCATAGTGTCAAGGACGATCAGAGAAGTATATGCATATTTCTGGAAAACAGTAAAGAGAAGTTCTAACGAACCATGAACAACAATAGGGATGCCTCTAAACCTTCTATATTACCAACAGCTTCTCACAAAACCCTTTTATTTCGCAATCGATTTAATGTCATCCACCAGCGCCTCCTTCGTAATGAAGCCTTTCAGACATCCGCCGTTGCCGACACCAAACGTGTTGCACTTTCTCGCTCAACGTCAGCCCTCTCATCACAACAGTCATATAAAATCACACCCATCGCCAACCTGCTTGGCCGCCATGGCAGTCATCATATGCTTTTAGGAATGTTGGTGATAATGCCGGCGGGCAACCTTGCCGTTAGTGACCTTACCGGAACCATTGCGCTAGATGTCACCCAAGCAGCCACCATTCCAGACGATTCTTCATGGTTTACCCCAGGGATGGTTGTGCTCATCGATGGTGTCTACGAGGAGGAGGATGACCATACCGCCAAGGGCCTGAGTGGCAGCAGCGGAATTGGCGGCACCATTGGCGGTCGATTCCAGGGCTTCTTCATTGGCCAACCGCCATGCGAGAAGAGGCGAGCGACACTTGGTGTCAGTGGACCAGAAGGCGATGGACTGGAGCACACCATAGGGGGTGGCTTCGGATGGATCGACTTTCTTGGGGTCGGGAGTGAGCGCGCGATGGGCCCAAGGATGCGAAAGCTGGAAAGACGCTTGCTGCGGCAACCACAGCTTTCTCGACAAGATATGGCTGCGTCGGCACTGGAGTCTAGCATTTCCTCGACACTCCCCAGGCGTGGCCGAATGATCATCCTGGGCGAGCTGAATCTGGACCAACCTCGTGCTCTGCAGGCGCTGCGCAAGATCCTGGCAACATATGCCAATGAGACAGACAACGATGGCAGCGAAGACGACGGCGCCGATGATACTGTCGTAAGCACGAAACCTATCAAGGCCACGACACCTTTGGCCTTTGTTCTTTTAGGAAACTTTTCGTCACAGGCCGTCATGGCTCGGAACGGAGCTGGTGGAGGTGGCGGAGGTGGATCCGGTGGACTAACCGGGAGCGGCGGAGGTGGTAGCATCGAGTACAAAGAATACTTCGATTCACTCGCGGGCACTCTGGCCGAATTCCCCTCGCTCTTACGAGAATCGACATTCGTCTTTGTTCCAGGCGATAACGATGGCTGGGCCTCATCGTTCGGTGCAGGCGCCGCCGTGCCCCTACCGCGCAAGGCCGTCCCAGACCTCTTCACCTCACGAGTCCGTCGCGCCTTTGCCACCGCTAACTCTGAGGGCGCCTCGTCACGGTCAAACGCGCCTGGGGGAGAGGCCATATTCACCACCAATCCGAGTCGCATGACGCTCTTCGGTCCAAATCACGAGATAGTGCTCTTCCGCGATGATATATCAGCGCGCCTACGGCGGAGCGCTGTGCGGCTCAAAGGCTCATCCTCTACCTCCTCCGGTCCGGAGCACGAAAACAACGAGATGCGCATGTCTGATGACGCCCCGGCAGGAGGAGACATGGAAATCGACGAACAGCCCGACCCGGCTGTGGAGAGCGCAGCTGCAAAACAGCCGAGCCCAGACGTGGTCCCTCACGATGTCCGCGCGGCCCAGAAGCTCGTCAAGACGATCCTGGACCAGGGATATTTGGCACCATTCCGCACAGCTATCCGCCCTGTACACTGGGATCACGCTTCGGCGCTACACCTATATCCCCTACCCACTGCACTGATAATGGCCGACGCCACGGCGCCGCCGTTTTGTGTGACGTACGAGGGTTGCCACGTCATGAACCCTGGGCCGCTACTCGTACCAGGGAGGAGGGGAGTTGCCAGATGGGTTGAGTATAATGTTGGCCACCGAGGAAATGTTAAGGAGTGTTTGTTTTGATTTTTGTCGGCATGATGGATGGTTTACGAAGTACCCGACGGGGGTTTCATGAGCAGTGACGGAACTAGATCAAAGTTGCGGTTGCGGGTGGTGCAAGGCGTTTTTATTTCCTTTTTTTCTGGTGGGCATATACCAGATTCATGTATATGGGATATCTAGGCATGTCTGAGCTTGTATAGATGGCAATAATGCCATGATAATGAAGTAAGATGCGTCGAGTAACGCAAAGAAAGTGAGACACTGCACAGAGCCTGCAATAATCAGTGAAACCCTTCATATCTAGTCTTGATTCACGGTGAAAATAGAGCGCTGGAAATAGCGTTTTGAACGATATAAACAGTCTTGACATCGATTAGGTAAATTATCGAGGCATCTAAAACCTGTCAAACTATCTAGCGCGTCAGCCTGTGGGTCGTGCAGTTGTTTGGGATCATCTTTCCCATCCCGGCCTTATCAGCCTTTCCATGGTATGAATCTGGTTATACGAGTTAAGCTCGGTCAAGTGTGTCAAGTTTCATAAAGTCAAGTAGAGTATTGATACATCTAGATAGCGTCATATTACACTAGCATCAGCCCCTATCCATCAGAGACTGATCAATCCCCTCACGTAGGTCAGAGATATCCCCGATTTTTGCCAGCCCAAAAAGAGAACAAAACAAACGCCTTTTCCACTCTGTAGTATACACAAGAAACGGGAGGGTAGGTACACTCCCGTTTTATTTCTCCGTCGGCTTTCCAGCATCTCCTGCATTCGGCTGCGCGTTCGAGTTGGGATCGGCCTTGTCCCCGCCGAACCACCCAGGCACCGAGGACCAGCTCAGTCCAGAAGACGACTTGGCGTCCTGCGCGGCAGCAGCGCCGTCCGCTGCGGGTTTGTCCTCGACGGCGGCCTTGCCCTCGCGCTTGGCGGCGGCGGCGGCGGCTCGCTGCCTCCTCTTGTCCATGATCTCCTTTGCGAGTTTGTCCTCCTCGTCCCTGGCCTCGAGCTCCCTGATCCACCTCTGGCGCTTGTCCTCCTCGTCGGCCTCGCGCTTGGCCTTCCACATCTCGCGCTCCTTGTGGCGGTCGTCGCTGTAGTAGATGCCGCCGGCCACCATGGCGAGGATGGTGAAGCCCTGCGCGGCGATTCGGTATCGGAACATGCGGTTGACCCGCCCGTGGTCGCCCGCCCTCATCGCTCGGTACGCCCCGGTGAACGCCGCCACCGTCAGCACGCAGCCCAGCGGCACGAGCGGCTCTTGCTTGAGCTTTCGGGCGATCTTTTGGAAGCCGTTTTCATTGTAGAAGTCTCTATATTTTTGGGGTGGGAGGGTGATTGTTTTTTTGGGTAGTTTTAGTCTTCTATATCTGCGTTGACATGTCTCTTGAGCTCCTCCTACAGAAGGTTGCAATGGGGGGGTTCGGATGAAAGCCTGTGACATACTCGTCATTGTCAAAGGAAGATGGCAGGGGCCTATCTCCCGGCAGGGGTGGCGGAGGGCCAGTCGTCGGCATCGCGTAAAGTAATGTGAGTAAGTGTTATTCAATTGGGGATGGTTAATTGACTGGGATTCTGATAGATGACCTTTCCACTGAAGTGATACGAAGTATGTCAGTCTGTAAATGTCACGGATGTCGCAGCTCACGAGATCGATGACGATCTGGAACGGCGTTAGGGTGGTCCTAGCTCAAGCTTTCCGTTCTCCAAAATCGCCCCGGAAAAAAAAATCCAACCACTCAGGCTTTTCATAGCCGCGACCCCCCCTGCACGGCGGTTGGGCGGGTTGTATCGGCTATTGAAACGAGTACAAAAGGGTAAGAAACAATATAATATAATTTGATGCCACACCACCACATGACGCAGCTGATGCCTCGAACACTAACTAGATCGCATAGGATGGTGCACGGGGTCAAGAAAATGTCAGGGTAGATACCTCAAGTCTGTACGGTTTTCCCCTAATCTGAGTAGGAGGTAATTAAGTGAGTTGCAGTGTTTACAGCGTACGTAGAGTCAAAATTATTAATAGTTAGTTGCTCAAGATTCAATGAAGCACTAGATGCTACATACATGGCGAGACAATATACACTTCTGATCTTGCACCGTACCAACCAATCACTGATTCGAGATCTCGGCAGTCTAGCGGTCAGTATGTTAGGTAGACTTGCAGCTGGAATGTAGCAGTGTGCTGCGTTCGTATAGGCTATTTGGTAAATTTCAAACGACTTTTGTCCCCGCTATCGGCCTTGTTAGGGCGCCAAGATTACACCCAAGGTCCCTGCAACCCCACCAAAAGTTTATTATCAGCACCGGTCTCGCTGAAGAATTACAAAGGTTGCGGCCATGATTGTACTCATGCGTCTTAGCGACGACAATCTACCATCTACAAAAAATGGCAGCGCCGTCAGATCTAGAGCCCACAGTGACGATGATGAACGGGGCCTCCGTTCCGGACCCCTTTACTAATGGCGTCGATCGCGTCAACGGCTCCAACGGCCTCAACGGCTGCAGCGAAGCGCCAGCAACGACTGCGACGCCCACCACACCAGTCATGACTGCAACGCGCACGTCGCGGACGCCCAGTTTGACTGGTCTTTCACTCACAGAATACAGCGCAAACCCATCACCGCCGTCGGAGAGCAGACGTCGAAGGGCCAAGAGTCTAGTGCCTGACGACTTCATACTACCAAGTGGACATCCGGACTATCTGCGCCTGATCCTGACTTCCAAGGTCTACGAGGTATGCAAGGAGACGTCACTCACCCATGCCGTCAATCTCAGCAACCGGCTTGAATGCAACGTCCTCCTGAAGAGGGAGGATGAGCAGCCCGTCTTCAGCTTCAAGCTTCGCGGTGCATACAACAAGATGGCTCATCTCGATCGCGCACAATCATGGAAAGGTGTCGTCTGCTGCTCGGCCGGCAACCACGCTCAGGGGGTGGCCTTTTCTGCCCGCAAGCTCAAGATCCCCGCCACCATCGTCATGCCAGAGGCCACGCCCAGTATCAAGCACCTCGCCGTGGCCCGTATGGGTGGCCATGTCGTGCTGCACGGGCCCGATTTCGACGCCGCAAAGGAGGAGTGCGCCCGGCGCGAGAAGCACGACGGGCTCATCAACATCCCTCCATTTGACGATCCCTATGTCATTGCTGGCCAGGGCACCATAGGAATGGAGCTGCTCCGCCAGACCAACCTTCAGAAGCTGGAGGCCATCTTTTGCTGCGTGGGCGGAGGCGGGCTCATATCCGGCATAGGCGTCTACGTGAAACGGATTGCACCGCACATCAAGATCATCGGCGTCGAGACCCATGATGCCAACGCCATGACGCAGTCGCTGGCCAAGGGCGAGCGTGTACTTCTCAAGGACGTCGGCCTCTTTGCCGACGGCGCTGCCGTCAGGACAGTAGGCGAAGAGAATTTCCGCATCTGCCAGGAGGTCATCGATGAGATGGTCCAGGTGACTACGGACGAGGCATGCGCTGCCATCAAGGACATATTCGAGGACACCAGGTCCGTCGTGGAGCCCGCGGGGGCTCTGGCCCTGGCTGGGCTCAAGAAGTGGGTGGCGGCCAACCCGTCCACCGACCAGAATCGTTCCCTTGTCGCCATCACCAGTGGTGCAAACATGAACTTTGACCGGTTGCGCTTCGTGGCGGAGCGCGCCAACGTCGGTGAGGGTCGCGAGGCGCTACTGGCAGCCCGCATTCCCGAGAAGCCTGGCTCATTCTCCAAGCTCATCGAAGCCATCATGCCCAACAACGTCACCGAGTTCACGTACCGCTACACGGATGGCGAGGTGGCCAACATAATGCTGGGACTTTCGCTGACGGCGCCGGTCGCGCAGCGTGCCAACCAGCTGCAACTGCTCATGAGCCGCATCTCGAGTTCCGGCATGGAAGTGACGGATCTGTCGGGTGACGAGCTGGCCAAGAGCCACGTGCGGTATCTCGTGGGAGGGCGGGCCAACGTGCCCAACGAGAGGCTGTACATGTTTGAGTTCCCGGAGCGGCCCGGCGCGCTGGAGAAGTTCCTCGCGACGCTGCGGCCGCGCTACAACATTAGTCTGTTCCAGTACCGCAACTACGGCAGCGACGTCGGCAAGATCCTGGCGGGTATTCAATGCCCAGACGAAGAGATGCCGGAGCTGGTCAAGTTCCTCAGGGAGATCGGATACCCGTGGTCCGACTGCACGCAATCAGAGGTCGTCAAGACCTTTTTGAGTTCGGGGGGTCAATGAAGAGGTTGCATTGCATTAATTATTAGAATCATGAATAGATATTCCGAGTGATTTTTTTGTTGTGTTTTGTTTTGGTTTGTTTAGCAGGCATGAAAGTCACCTAACGAGTTAATTGGATAGAGCATTCCCGGGCGCCGTTTGCATGTGGTTAGACAGACTTTGTTGAGATCAGTGGCATGTTGCTTCTTTGCTGCTCGAGCATTGTGATTTGTTACTGCTGCGACTTCTTGTCGGGTTCAGGGTAGGTGGTATTTGGGTAATAGAGAGACTGGCGCGGTTATCAAGCAGGTACAATCAGATACCGTCATCTGCAACAGATCATTTGGACTACACAGATTCCCAAGAAATATAGAATAGGGAAAATCTAATCTAAACAATAAAAAAATCACACAACTGTTTGAAAAGTTTCCTTTGCATTTAGATACTTTAGGAAAATGTGACGGACAGTGAGCTGTGCTTCTAGTTTTCTCGCCGATACCAGACCAGGGATTGAGATGGCGGGACCAAACACGTGACCACATGACAAAATCGTTTCCCAATCTCCAATCGCGTCAAGCTCTCCGCCGACGACCGCAGCCTCCAACGCTCGTGCCGAAAAAAAAAATCCAACAAACGCCTACAAAACAAAACAGCCAACCGAACTCGCTCTAACCGGCAATCGAAGATCGATCATGTCCGGGATGGCTATGCTCGGCAAAGCCCCGAGGGCGGGCGCGTCCCTGCTGCTGTCGAGGTGCGCGCGCGCATCTCCCGCTACCGGCCACAAGGCCGCCTGCCTGCTGCAGCCGCATCAAACCCGGTCTCTGTGGCACAGGATACCGACGACGGCGACGACGACTACCGCATGTCACAGCAGCAGGATCAACAGCTGGCTGAGCGCCAGGCCCAGGGTCGGGGCTGTTCAGACCGCTTTGCGTCAGCAGCAGCAGGCCAGGGGGATGAAGCTGCGTAGTGCCATCACGAAGCGTTGCGAGCATTGCAAGGTATGGCCTCTTTTTTTGTTATAATATCGTTGTGTTTCAGGTGGCTATGGCTGGAAGAAAAGTCCTAGATGACTGGGCGACTTGTGCTGATGGTCATGCGAATTCCTACAGGTCGTTCGGAGAAAGCGTGGAAAGAGGCATCGGGGCTACCTCTACATCATCTGCAGCGCCAATCCGAGGCACAAGCAGCGCCAGAGCTGAGACGGTACATGCAATCTTTCATCGGAATGTTTTCTTTTTAGCGACATGTTATCGAAACCAAGAAGAAGGCTGTGGCGGTTTGGCGACTGAGCATGCAGCATACCCCATGATTCCAAGAAAACCAGACAGCTACGTTGGTTTGTCAACGGTCGGTGGGCATGAATGGGTTGGAATGTACGATATGGACGGTCTGGGGCCTTCCCTCAGCGTAGGGTTGCTTAGGCTCAGCATGACAAAAAACCCCTCCAGTGGGCTGTATATATACAAATACATGATCAACGTCTGGAGTCGACTTCATCACATAGGTGGCATACTGGACAGATGGTCATGGCTAGACTCTAGAGGGAAGAATAAATATAGACGAATGATCACTCTGGAAATCAAAGTACCTATTCGAGAAAGACGGCATGCTACTGTGTATGATGTGTGGTTTGATATATGCTATGATGATCTTTGGTTGACTGACCGCTCTATGCTGCCCAACATGGTCCTGCCCATTGATAACAGATGCGATACGTGACTCTTTTGGTTGTCATAGGTCAGGTTGAAGTGGAAATCGTCAGCAGGCCGCATAAAGCTCAATATGAATGAAGAACCGTGCAAGGCGTTGGATTTGATGAACTTACCGGATCAGTGACGCCTCTATTGCTCTCAAACTCTGCGCGAAAGTATTGCAGCGTCTCCTTGCGAGTCTGAGGGTCTTCTATCTTGTAGGTAGCCCTGACGAAGCTGCGGTACAGAGACATGACTTTTGATCTTCTGATGAACTAGATCCCGGGGTGAAAGTGTCAATTGACTTTGACTCTTTGGTGGGCCTGAATGGTCTATTTCTCTGTAACAGGGCTGTGATACTGGAATATCATGTAACGACTTACAGACTCTAGATCCAGGGTCGGGCCTAGACGAGATGCTGGTCTCGAGGATGGAGTGGCATAATTCCTGCAGCCGGCTTTGCCATTTTGTGCAATGGCTTGTGGCAGATGTCTCCTCAAAACAGTTGTTCTCGTCATTGTGTTATACCTTGTTACAAATTTGATATGGTTTGAAGGTTGGGCGAGATGGAAAGAGAATACACGCCTAAGTTTGCTCGCTACAAAGAAACAACATACACGTGACTTTGCGACCGTTGTAAGGAGATTTTAGTTGGCGACAATCAAAGGTTGAGTGATTCGATTTAATTGATGGGTCAATCAAAGATTTTGGAAAGGTCTGAAAGTAACGAGTACATCGATGATATAATTTTTTTTCTTTTTTTCTTTTCTTTTTTTCTTTTCTTTTTTTCTTTCTCTCTCTCTCTTTTCTAAGGAACGATGCGCAAATCCGACAGAAACACGGCAGTCATGATGAAGCTGCAGGTTACTTCGGCGGGACCAACTGGGGTGAATTCAGCGCATGCCGTCAAGCATCCACTCGCTACAGTTTATTGTCCCTTGGCGCAGCCATCACCATTTCCAAGCATGGCCTAAAAGTTACTTCATACCACGGTGGATTTTGCACGTTCGAATAACAATGTTCAACAGAAGAAATCGCGCACATACAGATCCAATTGAAAAGGCCAACCGAAAAAATGACCAAGAGTTCCTCAGTACCTACATTCAATTGACGTGAGTGCGGATGTGTTGTGCGCGAAACCCGTCGTTCCATTTATCGACAATTCGTCGCCGGATTTCATCACTAAAACAAAAACAAATCTATTATTCAACTTTCCGCGGCATCACAGTGGAGGAAACGCAAAATGGACCAACCAATGGCGACACCCAACGACGGGAGATGAGTACGGCTTGGTCCTCGTGCGGGCCGAGGACATGACGGAACCGGATCTGACCTCATGCCTCGACATGATCGACCTCACCAGCGGGCAGGACTATCGCAACTCGAGCATGGGCTGGGACCGCGAAGGCAAGCTCGCCGAGATGAAGTCGCCGGGCTTGCGGTACATTCTTGTTAGGGACGGCGGTGGTGCCATTGCGGCGTTTACGTCGTTCATGCCGACGTACGAAGAGGGCCAGCCGGTCTTGTACTGTTACGAGATTCACCTGCTCGAGCGGGTCCGCAAGTATGGCCATGACTCGGTTCCCTGAAACGATTGGAGATTCTCCTTACTGATCAATCGGGCACACTGTTTTTTTTTTTTTTTTTTCTCCAGGAGCGGTCTTGGAACGTTGCTGATGGGCTACCTGTGCAACATCGCATCGACGCTCCCGCCGATAACCAAGGTGATGCTTACATGCTTCACCTCCAACAACGGCGCGAGGGCCTTTTACGAACAAATGGGTTTCGTTACCGACGACATATCCCCGCGCCCGAGGGTGCTCCGGGGCGGCAGGGAGACGAGGGCCCCCGACTATTTGATACTCAGCAAGGTCGTGGAGAGATTGACTTGTGGCTGAGGTGAGGATGGACTCTTGAGGGGTGGCGCTGATGTAATCGCGCTTCGTCGGGATGGAGGCTCGTAAAAACCCGAAGGATGATGGATCTTCAAAGTCTCGAATGTCCCTGTTCTGCAAGCCTGAGGTGAGATGGGCTCGAGGAAGCTAGGCAGGGTTCTATTCACCGTTGATCTCTGGATAATTGCTCGCCTGTACACACAAGTGCGATAAGGACCAAAATAGAAAAAAAGAAATAGGTAAAATTTCGCGGGTTTCTATGCATTTACAGTTAATCAAAACCGGCAAAAATAACACTTTTTTTTGGCAACGAGTGTCCATTTCCATCATGTTCAGGTGGGTATGATAGAGTGCCAAGACCAGGTACCTGTCTCAGCCCTGGGTATTTTGGTACAATTAGCAACAAAGGCAAATCCAATTCAGGGTCCCACCAGAAGGACTACTACGTACATACTAGACTAGGTAAATACCACATCATTTTTAAGCTCACCCTTGCAACCATTCCAATTTAGAATAGATCCAAATGCATGGTTGTGCATCCGCAGCTGATGGGTAATACGATGGATGATCTTCTTTGAAGATGTTAGTGGCACATTTGGTTCATTCTGCCTGCCCGCCTATCTACCTAGGCAGTTGCCTTGAAAATCCACAACTGCAACAACACCATCACCTTGACTCCCAACTCTACTCATGGCTCGTTAATCATGGAACCATCACATTAAGCCCCCTTCATCGTGCGTGCACTCTTGTGTTGTCTGTTTCAATACCTTGGCCAACACTTAACCCTGAGCCGGCATGTGCAAGCCGAGCCTGGACCCTTGATCCACCGCAACCCACAGGAAAACACCCGGTTTGTCCACAGAGTACGACCAAAAATGGCCAATATATATCCACCCAGGGGTAACACAAGCATCAATGCGGTAACATTCTGTGATGCTTTCCGGCTCAAAAGACAAGGGTGGTTACATTGATAGCAACCAGGACAGGGGAGGAGAAAAGGCCATCTGCCGTCGATTAAGGTGAGAGCTGACATCAGAAAAAAAGAGAAGAAAAAAATGAACTGCACATAAAGAAAGAGCAAGGGCTGCGTGGCGCAGGCTGAACTGCTTGCATTTGTTTGCTCATCATCATCTTACGTTCACTTGTTGGTTGTGATCAAACTAGACTAGACCCTTGTCTACTTCTGTTGGTTAGGCTGAACTGTTTATGCATTGCAGTTACTTGGCTGTAGATTTTGCCTTGTCTTATATCT
>JAVHJQ010000424.1:0-18133 GCA_031306095.1 Pyricularia sp. CD86 | reverse complement strand
GCCAGCCAGGAAATCAATGCCGCCCTTTTTTTTTTTTTTTTTGCCTTGTTTGCCCATTCACCTCAGCACCCTTTCTTCTCTACTCTGCGTTGCCCGTAACCCATTTACATGCCGCGGACCAACATTCATCCATATCAAGCCAACTTCATGACTCCATTACCTTTACTGCTTGAAACAAGGCTCCTTTTTTCGTTCATTATAATACAAATACAATTCACAATAATTATACTTTTAGGCTCCAAGGATATCTCCAAGTAAGGCAAAGCAAAAAACCCCCCACCCCATTAGTAATAAGCAACCCAACCCGTGGCTCCAAACAAAACAACGTACACCAAGACAAAAACTTATCAACTCCCGATGGATTCAAAAACCACGAAACTTGACAAAAGGTCACCCTGTTATTCCCACTCGACAGGGTATGTACCAGTGATCAGATCGGCCTCGTGCGACTTGACGAACCCGCACCTCGTCCAGGCCTTGTGGCCAATGTACAGCAGGGCAAACAGGATCAGGCTGACGTACGCAACGAAGAACTCGGTCACGTTCCAGGGTAGGAAAGAAGTGAAGCCCTGGGTGATGATGATGAGCAGGTTGAAAAAGATGCCGTACCACGTCAGCCACGGCTGCCCGGGCGCCTGGTATGGCAGCTGCTCCGCCGGGATGCCCTGCACGCTGAGCGCCCGGCGGAAGAAGAGGTGCGAGACGTTGATCGAGGTCCAGGAGATGAAACCGGCCACACCCGAGATGTTCATGAGCCAGTTGAACACCGTCGTTCCGCCCTCCGACTCGTTCAGGAAGCCGAGGACACCCCAGATGGCCGTGCAGGCGATGGCGTAGTAGGGCACACCCCACGAGGTCGTCTTCATCATCCAGCGGGGTGCGAGGCGCTCCTCCGCCAAGCCGACGAGGACACGGGAGCCCGAGTAAACGTTGGCAATAGCTGCGCTGAGGACGACCGTGAGGAGGACAGCGTTGATGATGTGCGGAAGCACTCGCACGCCGGCCAAGTCCACGGCAATGACAAAAGGCGAGCCCGATGCGTTGTTCTCACCGCTACTGAGAGTCTCGTTGGTGTAAGGAATGACTGCAAATCACGTTAGCACACTTAACCCGGTGTGAATTCATTTCCCCAGGGGGCTTAGTCGCCCTGTGGGATGAGCATATGGTATGTACTTACGCAGGCCAATGATAAAGACTGTGAGCACGAAAAGAGTTATGATAGACCAGAACACCCACTTAATGGCCAGGGGAACGGTCTTGCGGGGGTTGTGCGTCTCACCGGCGCCGACACCGACCAGCTCAGTGCCCTGGTACGAGAAACCGGCTTGCACCAGAACAGCCCAGAAGCCGGCGAATCTAGCGAGAGCCTCGTTGTTTCCCATCTGTTCCAGCAGGTAAGGAGCAAAGGCGCCGGGGTTTTGCCAATTCTTGACGCCTATGACACCATCCTGGCCTGCACCGGCGTCGATGCAAATTCCAAAGATGATGAAGCCGATGACTGTGATGACCTTGATAGAGGACAGCCACATCTCGATCTCTCCGTACATCTTGATGGGCAGCACGTTGAGGGCAGTTATAGCGACCCAAAAGACGCCGACAAATATGCTCAGAGACACCTGAGGGAGCCAATACCGGATAATCAAACCCGTTATTGTCATCTCCAGAGCAAAAGCTACCGAGGTGAACAGTGTTAGTCAGGCTGGTACTCGACCGCCAAATAAAGACGCACGAAATAAGAGTTGCCTAGGAAGGCATAGCCCTGGTTAATACTCACTGATGCACCAAGAGAACCAGTAGATGTAGCCCATAGCAAATCCGAGGGAAGGGTCAACAAAGCGACTGGCGTATACGGTAAAGCCACCAGTAACAGGCATGTAAGTAGCCATCTCTGCCAGACCAACCATGACGCTGTAAACCAACGTTCCAACCCAGATGAAGGCGAGAAGACAGCCGGCAGGGCCAGCCTTGGCAACGGCACTCCCACTATAAAACAAGGGTCAGAACAAGATATCCTGATGCTATACAAAAGAGCTACCCAGGAGGTACCTGTGGCGGATAAGTCGAGAGTGGATGAAGGAGGGAGATTCAAGTCAGCCTTACGTTCCGATGAACAACCCGGTACCGATCGTACCGCCTACTCCCAGCATCATCAGATGCCGAGTGCCCAACCTCCTCTTAAGATCGGCCGTCATCTCGACCCGACCGACCTGTTTCTCAAAGTCATTGTCGAGCTGCCCCTTGGGGCCGGCATCCGACTTGTGGGTCGGCTGGATAGAGTCTCCCATCTTTGCTGGCGAGGATGTTCCTTGCTATCTCAGCAAAGGTGAATTCTTTTCAAAGAGGCAGAATACCAGGCAAACCTATATGATAGGTGATGATGCCCACCCAACCAAGACGGTACTGAAAGATGACAATGATTTTTTCTCCGTCTTGAATAATGGAAAGTAGGAAGAAATGGACTGGGTTTAAAGCAGGAATGTCCGAAGACCAAGCAAGGCGGAGAGGGAGAGAAAAAAAAATATTATGGATCGAGCAGTGTTGCCTCGTGTGGTTCTGGATTCGGCCCGTGGAAAGGTTGGATGGGGTGACTCCTGAGCAACAACCCTAGCAGTCTGGGGAAAGCACTTTGGAGGGAAAGACCCTCAAATTATACCACAGAGATGGAAGCGTCCGCCTAGCGAAGCATGCGAGAAAAAAAAAGATAAGAGAAACGAGAGAGGAGAAAGAAAGTGAAAAAAAAAGTTGTAAATAGCGCAGTGGCGTAAATTCAACTTTTGCATGCATGTACTACGTGCATCTGGAGCCATGGTAGCCTTTCAAGACGGCGCTTTCATGATGTTGCTGGTGGGACCATATTTCGCCATTGAGTCAGGAAGAATGTGAAAAATTTCTGCAAGGCGATGAACACGCAATTCCAGCCTTTTTTCCCCATCAGATTCGTGAGTGGGCGGGTGGGCATGCCGAGGCCAAGAAAAAAAAATCAATATGGAACTCCATATGTGGGAATGGAGAAAGTCCACGGAAGCATGGTCGGTATCTTCCGGGGCGTTGAAGGAATTTTTTTTCACTGTCGGTGCTGCCGTGATGCAAGTGAAGCAGGGGGAAAAAACCAGATTCGACTGTAACTGGCAAAGGGATTGTCGTCTGTTACAACCGGATTGGGTAATTCGATCAGCCGCCCTAACCCACCTCGTCTTTGCCTCCTGTGTGTCCATGCAAGAAACACTTGCAGTCAAACTCACTATGAAGTACAATGGGATGAACCCTTGCAAACTTGTTGTAGTTTTACTTGGTAAAATCTAAAATTCTTTAGCAGCTTCATCAATGCCACAACATTAATATACCCAAGGTAAAGCTGTAGCTAGAAACTAGCGTTACATGTTGTAGCTAAGGTAAGTTGGTAAATACTTTATCCACTGTGACAACAATCTAGATAGATGTCGATAGTTTGTCAAACATCTGTAGTAAGAAGAAAAGATCTCCAGAAAAGGCCCATTTGAGCCGCGCAAACATACTTCCAGCCTAAGCGACAAAATATATACCAATCCACAGCTATTGGCGCTTTCTTCAGGCTTACCGGCTGTGGAACATTTGCAAAACATCAACATGCGATGCCTGGTCCCATGTGGCAAGCAATATTACCCAGCTCCACCTTAGGGGTGCAGAATACAGGGGTTAGTGGATATAGCGCGGATATAGATTAAGGTTGGTGGCCGTCTTATAAGCGTTAACCCTCTTCACGGCCCAGTTCGAAGCTAGAGCAATTAAGTTCTCATCCACAACATTCTAGGTTCTAGTGTTCTAGTTCCAGATCGAACAAGATAAGCCATCTGGTTACTCAATACGATAACGTCGTTGTGCAATACACATCATGACAAGAGCATCTTTGCTCTCCACGACCCCTATTAACCACAACAACAACAACAACTAGCCCATATTTGTAATATTCTCTACCTGCTTCATAAGCTTGCGCCCTGACTGGACATTGTATCATCGCACATGACCGGATAAAAAGAGCCCAGGTAGTTGAATCCTTCCGCCGTTCCGGCAAACATGTCTGGAGCTCTACTGCTGTTCACGCCGATTTGCTGCGGCGGACCCTGGAAGTGGCCACTAATCGGTTCTCCGGGAAGTGGACCATATACACTAGCGTTCAAGGAGCTCTGAGAGCTTGAGTACCGGGTCGCACCTCCCGTCATACTCTGTGCCAGTGTGTCGTATGTTGGAGGGGCAGAAGGTAGACTGCCCCTGGTTGTTGGCGGTACGGTGTATGTTGACAAGGACGAACCCGAAAAACTTTTCATTTTGGAAGAGCACCTGGTCAGTGTTTACGCACACCGAAAGGACATATGTGGATGCTAGGACCAGCACCAAACAGCTACTTACGGCGATGTGAAACCCATCATGGGTGCCGAGACGCCCATACCCGAGGAGCTAGATATCGTGCCCATTGTCGCGGCAAACGCAGACGGGTTTGCGTCGGTCATCAATTCTTGCACCGAAGAATACTATCAATTTCCCGATATGTTAGCATTTAACCGATGGATACTACTTTTAGGAGCAAAGGCTAGCTCACAAGTTCCGCAGCTGGGGTGTGCAAAAGCCTCATAACCTTCAGCGCCTTGAGATTCAGCTGCATCAGTTCTCTGGGAGGTCGCTCAAAGTGTATAGCTCCGCTAGGGAAGCTAGCCTGCTCCTGGTTATAATGCGCCAGAACTAGCGAGGAGTCGTGGGCTGCCGATACGAGGCACGGGTCCGCGATGGCCTCGTAGCCATGATGTAAAGCCTCTTCGAGAATCAGTGGTATCGCAGATGCATGCTTCACGCATAGGGCTCGAAGCCTCTGTATGGTATCCCTGTCTCGGGGCATTGGATCTCCGGGTATTGTATCGACGCGGCAGAGCTCACTGGCAGTGCGATGGTACAGCACGTGAAGGGATATCAAGCCTCCTAGTTGCATCGTCTTTTTGCGCATACGGAGCGCTGTCTCGGTGAACTGCAGAGTCACCGGGAGATTATCGTGCCAGGTTTGCAGAGCCGCGAGAACTGTCTCAACTCCGTGCTGCGATATGCCAGACTCTTGGACTAGCTCCTGTCGTCGGACGTGTCTGTTTATGTGTCAGCCTTTGATACTCTTTTCTTTTTTGAAGTTTCAAGGTATCCACCACATTCTGGAATTACTAACTTTAATACCTGCTTGCGGAGGTACGTGAGCCGTATGAACTGCGCCGGCAGGTCAGGAACTTCAGCTTGAGCTCCTTGTGGTGCAAATGGAAGTACCTTCCACGGCTGCAAGACCTCAGTGATGCTCGGTTTCTGCAGGTAAAAGTTTCTCTCGTTGCACGGAAGCTGCAGCTGAACTTCGCTGTCAGCTATAAGCGAGCTCCCGTCACCTTCGCCGAATGAGAAGGCATCTACAGCCCAAGCGCTCCAGGCTAGCCGCCTTCGGGACTCTCGCATCGAGGGAGACATTTTTGGAGATTCACAAGACAAGTCGTTTGACATTTCCGAGTTGAGACCCAGGGACTGGCAGATTCGAACAGCAAGACCGCTTAGCACTAGTGCAGAGGCATAATTGCCGACTCTGATCTCGTGCTCGTAGAGCAACACTGCCGACTATAGTCAAGTATCATAAACCACGAGTTAGTATGATGAGACAGAAGGCTTAGTCAAGGATCTTTAGTTGGTCTCACCATTCCTTTTTCGACAGAAACAATGTTAAGATCCGCTAACAGCAGCGTCTGTGCCTTTTTGGCCCATTGGCTGCCAGATTTTAGAGTAAACCCTGCCTCTAGCATGGAATCGCTGGCGTGTCTGAGAGCAAAGAATCTATAGCAGAGTATCAGTCAGATTTTCTCCTTCTCCAGAGGTATATGTGGTCTTTGGGCATCTTACTTGGCTCCAAGGGCACAAAGTGCAAGTAAAAGTACATCTTCCGACAGTCCGCGCTGAAGTCTGCTATCCAGCTGCTGCACCAAAGTCGCTCTGTGGACGAAACCAAAACAACGTAGGCTGTGAACGTTGGCAAAGTATTCGTCGAGCAGCGCTATGAGGCGAGCCTTTCGATCAGGTAAGTTGATAGCGAGCAGCCTTTGTACAGCATGCTTGCGTCAGTGGCAGTCCAACCTCTCATAAGAACTAGAGAAAGCAGTGTTCTCACCATGTCAAGTCCAAATTGAAACTCTCCTCCTGGCTGGACGATGATAACAGATCGGAACCATCATAATCAGGAATATTCGTCGCTACACGAGAAGGGCTGATCTGTCCTGATCTGGGTGGGCTATTGCCTCCAGAAGGCGAACAGCTACCGCTTCTTTTCCTGGACCTGATCTTTGACGATAATTCGACCCAGTCCGGGACCTGCTTGCCCTCGTAGACGCACTCCATACCACGCTGGCGGCAACGTTCGCATATTGGCCGGTCTCCGGAGCAGCGGCTCTTTGACCCTCGACATGCTCCGCAGGATCGATAGGTTCGTGACCTCCTTATGCCTGTTTGCGTCCGCGAGGTGGGCGCCAGGTTGTTGCCGTCATCACTGGCAGATCCTGCTCGTGATGTGTCCAGATATGGGTTGGAGTTGGGACATATAAGATCCAAACGTTCACAATTTTTGCAACCGCCGGGGTGCTCGTCACATTTGACCTTTCGAGAGCGACAAGTTTTGCATCCCGTGCGAGATCTTTGTTTTGCTTTTCGTTGTCTTTCTTTATCCGTCTGTAGATGATCGCTGGTATCCATGACTTGAGTGTCGCAACGAGGCATGTGGCGCTTTTTGTTGATATTTCAATCCCCTCTTAGGAGAAGCCGCGTAGGAAAGCATGTGGTTATTATTATTGCAAGGGTGAGACGGAGGCGGCCTGGGTTTTATGGATTGCAAGTAGACCAGGTTGAGAATGCATATTGACATACAAAACTTCCCACACCTACCTCAGATAGGTAGGTAGGTAGATAAATAAGGTGACCAGCTTTTTAGGTTGGTAGGTCAGGTACCTACCTAAGGTAATTCACCTAACGAGGTATCTAAACAGATGTAACAATACACTGTGGCGACGCAGAAACCCAGCCCCGGATTGGGTAGAGACTGGAGCTCATCGTCAACGAATGCTCCATCAATAAAACAAGGCCTTCATGGAGGAGTGGTCGGCGGGCAGCAGCGGTGTCACTGGTCATCTGGCAAGGGCTTGACGATGGAAACATACCCTGTCCAATCATGCCGTACAGAAGCTTGGCTTTTTCCCCAGGGATGGATCATTATGGTCTCGATAACTGGCACCTAATCTGATCCGCTGTGTTATGACAGGGGTCATGGTTAAACAGAACAAGACTGCGATCAAGAAATGGATTAACTGCGGCTTGATTGTAATTGTCGTTGATGCGTAAAAAAAAAAAAAAAAAAAGAGATAATATTCGCTGCCTAACCTTCCAATCAATCCAACTACAGCCCCCAAGGGGCCAGCTTTTGGTGAGGACAGTCACCAAGATCCGAAGACATAGTCCGAACGCACGAATGGCAAGCATCCAGGATCTCCGGCTCATCGCTTCTCGCATTCGAAAAGTCCGCATGCCCCACAACCCACCCACAATGTAAGAGGCTAGTGTCATTTTTTAGCGGCCAAAATAAGGTACTGCACTGTAACCTTCAAACCTACCGTTCAACGGTCTGGACTCCACTGTACCGTACCTGTATTGCGCCTACTGTACAATTGCGCACAGCTCACGAAACTGGAAGCCAAGCAGGGGAGGCTTAGGTGGGTACTTCGTACCTCAGTTTACCTCCTTACTGTATTGTATAGTACAGGAAAGGCAGCCGCGTCCTTTATCCGCACTCGCCACTCTCATTGGCAGGCTTTCATTTTGCATGCCAGGAAGGTCCCACAAACCACATAGCTGGAGATCAATCTGACCCGCCCCCACCTCCAATTTTTGGATTTCAGGACGAGCACAAGAGGAAAAAACAACAAAGAAATAAGGCTGCCTAGTAGGGTCGCAAGGCTTGTCTGACAAAACGAAACTAAAGTCTCTACCAAGGCTTCGGAATTTAATAAACGAGATAACGGATCATCCAGGCAAGCCAGGGTAGGGGACCAATAACGGCTGCCTGAAACCACCCCGGAAGATCAACATTGAAATCAAAACCGAATCTAGGAGGATTCTTTCGAGATTTTCAGCCCCAACAACAATGGCAGATCAACCCACCGTTGCGCCAGCCTTGTCGACGCCAGCCGAACACCTCTTCGAGCACGTTTCTGATGAGGCTCGCGGCGACACAGGCCAGGAGTCACACGCCACCAATCATGATCTAGCCGTCGTCTACGAAGTTGCTCGCACTGCACGGGAGCTGCATGATGGCGGCCGACGTCGCATCGCCCTGCAGTTCCCCGACCACATGCTGCCAGATGCCCCTGCAGTAGCGGCTCTTCTAGAGGATGCGCTGGCGGCCTTGCGGGATGGGGATGATGCTCCCGTCAAGTCTGACAAGCTGGAAGCTGCCGCATCGAGTCAAACCGACCCAAACTCTCTGGTGGTTGCGGACAAGGTCTCGGAGTCCTCCAACCAGGCTGCCACTGATGTGCAAGGCTCATCATCTAAAGGCACAAAGACCACATCCGCAAGCCTCAAGAAGCAGAGGATATATATCCTCGCTGACACGTCTTACAGTGCCTGCTGCGTCGATGAGATTGCTGCTGAGCACGTCGACGCGGATGTGGTGGTGCACTATGGCCGATCATGCCTATCTCCAACCTCTAGGCTTCCAGTCATTCATGTCTTCACCAAGCATCGCCTCGACCACCAAGCTGTCATAAGCGAATTCGTCAGGGAGTTCCCTGCCATGGACAGTAGAGTGGTTCTCATGGCCGATGTTGCGTATCAAGATCACGTGGACTCGATTGCGTCTGATCTAAGCGCGCGTGGGTACGCCAATGTTCTAGTGACTTCGGTCATACATCTTCCGTTTGGCAAGTTGCCTAATAGGACTGCTCGGGATTCCAGCGGAGAAAGTGTCGAATTTGAAGGGCCGTCAGCTGTAGACCTTACCCAGTATGACATATTCCACATATCCACCCCCCCTACCTCGCTTCTCCTCGCACTTTCATCTCGGGTCAAGTCCCTTCGCATTTTCCCCACAGCAGCGCCCAACACATCGTCATCTTCGCATTTGTCGGATGCACCGTCTGTGGCTCAATTCTCCCGCCGCCTTCTCGGACGACGATACGCCAAGCTACTGACCCTATCGACGGCTGGCATCATTGGCATTCTGGTGAATACGCTTTCAGTTTCGAATTATCTATCCTCGTTGGATGCGATTCGAAAGCAGATTGCTGCGGCGGGAAAGAAGAGCTACACAGTGGTGGTTGGCAAGCTGAACCCGGCGAAGCTCGCCAACTTTGCCGAGATTGATGGCTGGGTCGTTGTTGGTTGCTGGGAAAGCAGCCTGGTCGAGGATGATGCGTCCTTCTATAGGCCAGCCATCACCCCCTTCGAGCTCGAAGTCGCCCTCATGAAGGATGAAGAGCGGATATGGGGTGATAAGTGGTGGGGTGGGATCGAAGCTGTCAAAGCACCACAAGAAGGCGCCGACATGTCTGATGGAAGAGACAAATCCGCAACTGGGCCTGACGGACTTTCATCTCATGACGCTGAAGACGACGATGATGAGTCTGCACCACCAGAATTTGACCTCCGCACAGGCAAGTTGGTTAGCCGGAGCCGCCCGATGCGTGGCCAACGGGTTGCAAATGCCAGCGCAGGGGACGATGCTACGCCCCGCGCGCCATTATCTGGCCAATTAGCAGTGCGGCAAAAGGCAGAGGTTGCGACAATAAATGGAGTTGTCAGCCCTGGCGCTGAGTTCCTGCGGTCTCAGAGGACCTGGACAGGTCTCGGCAGCGACTTTGATACCGACGAAAGGAGCACTCTGGTAGAGGAGGGGCGTAGTGGTGTCGCCCGGGGCTATACGGTTGGCAGCGACGCTGACCGTTCATGAAAATTCAAAGCCTTCTTTGGCAGCAGTCAGAAAAGAAAAAGAAGAAGAAAAAAGAAATAACGTTACGCTATGAAATCTCGACACGCCCGGCCATGTGCGCTCTCGATTTCCTCAGCGATTCTTGCCACACACATTCGAATATACCCCGCTATTTGATTTATATAAAGCTCTACCCATTACCAATATAGCGGCTATCTGGATTCTGACGGTCCTGGCCTGCTACATGCTCACTATAATAGCCCCAGAGAGCTGCGTCTAGGGGATCCATACGTAGGCCACAGGAGGCCAAATGTTGGCCAAAGGTATTCAGATCGGTGGTATCTCCATACTTATCGCGAGATATCCGAACCATCTGGACCGTTCGCGGTATGGGTTTTTCTCGAAGAGGTCCGACGGCTCAAGTCGGATACCAGTGCGTGTCGATTTGGTGAGAGTATCTGGCATATCCATTGAGTTTGCTGGAGAATGTTTGCACACCAGCCACAACGTCGCCTTTCCTCATCAACGACCTCCAATGTACGTTATGTATGCACTTACGAAGATGATGCATGCCTAGGTCTACCCGCAGGACGAGAGCCACCTCCATCAAACCCTCGCCCGTTTGAAAAGCGCTGAAAGCCCACTGGTGGATTGTACACGTCCTGATTCCGGCGCGCATGCGAGGCCCACGACTCCTCATCCTTCTGCCTCGTGACATGGAAGTAAATACGAATGGTAAAGGTTCCCACGATTTATTATCTGGGACTCTATGGGTAAAATTGACTCAAGAAGGCTTACTATCTATTTCAATACAGGCACGAATGTCATACGATGAATCACATATGGTCCTGCCTAGCTGACGAGCATCCCAGTACGGCCCCTGGCTATTACTTACGTACTACTTTAGGTACACCCAATATCAAGCGTAGCGGGCAGCAAATCCTTGGGGGAATGCGTATCGATATCGCTTCAGCGTTGAATGCCCGGACTTAGACATGGCTTAAAAATACTACGAAGGTACAAAGCACTTGCTGTAAATAGGTACTTGCCCTTAGGCACCTACCCTACTTAAATCCTCTATCTTGGTTGCATTAAACAAATACGTACCCAGTCTCACCCTACTTCTTACATTCAGGCTGCCGCAATCGCCATCGTTCCTACTTCACAGGGCCACTCATCTTCAGCTCCGTTTCTACGATCATCATGCCACTATCGTTCCCACCACTTGACAAAGATCTTATCAACACCAAACCCCACGGTCACGGAACTGATTACAAAGGCAAAAAGAAGCCTCAAGGTGGTGCCGCTTGGAGGCCCTTGCAGATGACGAGATAAATGATAATGACTATCCAAACAGTTGGGGTTATGTCATTTACCGCACTGATTACGCTCCCAACTGTGACGACGACTGGGTGAGAGTATCACCTGCACCCTTGGCTGGACTGGTCACGCGTGAATGGCCGCTTCAATTTCAGCCTGCTCTTTGATCAGGAGACGATCGATAACTTGCTTGCTCTGCCAGAGGACCCGAAGCATTTGTATGTGATGAACCCCAGGAATACCATGAAGAGTTCGAAGAAGGCCCCTGATACTTCCTCGTCGGAGTGCGCCAGCTATGGGACCTATCGTTCCCCAACGACTTTGACTTTTCGGGTATGGTGGTGCATAGCAACATCGATAACGAGTTGGTATTGTATGGTCTTGAAGACCATTAGTCCCTGGGTTGCCCGCAGAGGCATGGTGGACGACCAGTGGCATAGGTGCAGCAATTCTGTAAGTAAGTCAAAACAGCTTCAAATCGTGCTAGCCAAATAAAAATCTAACTATGTCACAGGCTTCAATGTATAGTGAATGCTAGGTACCCTAGGCTATGCTGCATTATGTCGCTTGCGGCTGCCTTTGGGTCATGTCCGCTACCCAGGCCCCATACGTTCTCAAGATACGCGGCCGAGTCTGGGCTTAAGATCCAGGAGCATCGAAGCTGCTTTGCGCTCTTTTATTGTTGTGCCTGTGCTCTTGGGCCAGCCTGTTTTCTATCGGTTTGACCCAACAGCCCCCGGCTCGAAAGGGTGAATCTACAGCATCCGGGTTGGTTCATAGCTCAACGAAATATCCGCGTCTCTGCGGGCTTTTCTACTCACTTCAAAGCCCGACAGATACCTTACTTTGTTCTTCAGCGTTCCGTCCAAGGAGAATGGCGCCAAAAGTAGGCCCAGAGAAGGTGAACATCATGTTCTGGATCTCAATCGCGCCTGGGGGTCCTGAGGCTGTCCCACACGTACCACGGGGCGAGGTTGGTCTCCGTTTTCAAAGTTTTCGCCGGTGCTCATAATCTGCGACTACGCTAGGACCAATTGGACGTGCAATGTTTCCTTGACGAATAAACACCAAATGGAAAATAGACAACGGATGACGTGTTGGCCGCGCCCGACAGGATGGAGTTTAATATGGTCTTATCATCCTCTTGTCATCACCTTGAGCGCCCAGGGCTCTAACATTCATGAGCTTGCTCAGTGGCACGTCATAGTACTTGGGCCGGCGTGCAGTGCACAGATTTGGCTTCATCTTGTTATTCTGTACGCCAGTGAGATCTGCGGTCGTTTCATACCAAAGTTTCAACCGATAAACGTCAAGTCGACCAAAAAACCGCCATAGCTGTTCTCCATGTCGATCCCCTGCTGAATGCTATGAGGAACCTCGGAGCTGTACAGCATATAAAACTCAATGTTCTCCAACGAACTGGCCTGCGCAACCTGCCAGTAGATGCCACAGACAAAGACAGTAGGATCGGCCAGTCAGATATCGATCTTCAAGTTTCTAACACTTCACACAAAGTTGGCTGTGTTAAGGTACCATCCAAAATTGCCATCAATGTGTTTGTTGGAAGTGGAACCTCCAAGGCCGCCAAAGCTAGAAGCTGCAACGATCGTTGGTACGTCAATGGGCTATCGCGAATCAAGACAAAGTAGCTGCTCCATCATTTTACCTTCATAATAAGATGGCGACACTTGCATCACCAAGAAATTGTTTATTATGACACTGGATGATGGAGCTGGTGACTAGGCACCTTCCTGGCCGAAAATACACAACAGCTGAAGGAACACTGCTCGTCCTGCATTCTTGAACCGCGTCGTGCTCCATCAGCGATGGCCCTGTTGATGGCAACGGTGTTGTCTGTACTGCGACCACCCTTGGCCCAAAGTCCTGCACCTTAACGCCATGCGTGCCTCTCTCTTGTGTTTTCTGCCCCGGGCAAACCCTCTTCAGCCCATTCCCCCGCCCCGAGCGATTATTGGAGGCAGTGAGCTGGGCCTACCTGACAAAGCTTCTCAAAACTTGTATACTGGTCAGGGCAGCTTGTGTATGGCTTGAAGTACACAATCCTACCTACTTACTGCATGTGGACCTTATTTCTAGAGTTGCCCAATGAACATCCTATGTGTTCATTTTTGGGACACTCGCGTAACGCATCTTGGTCCAATAATGCTAGACCCAAAGTATCAGTATCTCGGCCCCGTTCTGGTAGAAATAGTAGTTGTAAGTAACAAAAAATAGGACAGTCAGCTCCATGTAGAACACTGGGAATGCATCACTGCCGATCCAGGATCTGACAGGTACCAAAGCTTTCCTCACCTAAATTTACTCTATCCACAGCTCCAAACCCATAATTAGGAACGTTTCAGCTGTAATAATAACAATAGCATCGTATTATTTCAATGAAAAGACTGTTTTCAATTCTTGGGGTTGGGATGGTTGCTGTGTTGCAATTCATTGCACACAAAGGCGTTCTTAAATACCTCCAGGTATGGTTACAGACGCTCTAGATGGTCTGCGCCATCAAATATTCCCACTCGATTCCAACCCCTATATTTAAAATTCTCTCCATATTTTTATAAACTGTTATGGTGTAGAGATAGAAGGAGTCTCTTAACGCCGTCTTTGTTGGCCACGCGGGCGAGGCTGCCTCTGCATGTAACGGTCACCATGGGGTCTTTCAGGTCATACACAGACACACGGTCAAGTCAGCGCAGGAAGGCAAGTATAGTGTTTTCCAGAACTCACACTCCTTTACTGTGTGTGGAGCCATGTTCTCAAGGACACAAGAGCTTTATCAATGAGTGGAATTGGAGGTTATATGATGTCCTCTTGGTTATCATAAACCATATGCTGCGCGGGTTCTAGTACAGACGTCTGGAGAGACGCGTGTTATTGTTCGACATGATTATATTGATTGGGGCGTGCTGGTCCTACAATGTATGGATGGCTGGCTCCATTTGTTTCTTGTTAGTGCAAGTGGTGATAGTGTTAGTTCATGTTTGCGGGGTACGCCAAGTCCAAGATCAGCATACATGCAAACTTCGGCTGTTTTTGTTCCGGATAAAAACAAGCCCAAAGTTTGCGGCTCCATGCTTCAGTCACTCGAGGCGGTGGATTTCTGAATGAAAAAGGGGACGATCCAACCGCACGTTCAAAGGTCCAGAGTTGAGAGTTGTTACTTTGACGATGTGCACCTACCTGTAACTGCTGGTTGCAACGTTTCACTTGCTAAGTTGACCTTGCAGAAAGTGGATTCTGTTATCTACACTACCGTACCAACTGTCCTCGGTATACTGACAAGGGGGGCACCCCTAAAATGTAACCGACTTCTTGTTGCGAGATTGGCGTAGAAGAGGGGGAATTCAACAGGGGACATCAAGCGAACCAAAAACAAAAGCCATGACGTCGCGTCGCAAGTGCTTCCGAGTGGAAAAAAAATAACAATAACAATACAATGCGGGGAACAGCAAGGAAGCAACAGTACCGCAGTATCTGCTATCCGAGGTTGACAGGGGGGCATAGTCTGGCGACTATATTGATGCTGCTTCTCCCCGAATGTGTCGCATCAAACATTCTCGGCCCTTGTGTGCCAACTAGGCAAGGAAGGTCCAGTCAGTCTCCCTTCCAAGATGCGCTCGCCTGTTGCTTTCATCCTGGCACTGGCCACGGTCAAGTCTGCCATTGCTTTCCCAGGCATCCCGACTACGCCCTTCACGCAGAATGGTGATGGAGTCTTGGACCTGACTGGACTCAAGACCATTGTGGTTGACGAGCTGCATGCCGACTCTAGAGACACCAGGGGTTCGACCCTGATCCCACCGACTCTCGAGGAGTTTGCCAAAACCTTTGCCGCAGATGTCAAGTCCGTGTTTGGGCACGAGGTCTCCGTGGTACGCGGCTCCGATGCTGCCCCTGACGCCATCTTCTTGACGCTCGGAGAGGCTGGTGACTATCTTGACGTCGCCGGCCGTGAGACCTCGGAAGGCTATACACTGGAAACGGCCAGCGAGGGCGTCACCATCACAGGTGCGAGCCCTTTGGGCGTCTGGTGGGGAACCCGGACTCTGGTGCAGCAAGCCCTACTCGGCCAAGGGTCTCTGCCCCTTGGAAGTGCCATTGACAGTCCAGGCTGGAACAGTCGAGGCATGATGGTGAGCCGATCTTCTCAGAAAGACGAGAAAAAAGCGTAACCATAGCTGACAATCCCATGCAGATCGACGCTGCCAGGCACTATTATCCTGCAGAGTTCCTCATCGAGATGTGCTCCTACATGTCTTTCTTTAAACAAAACACATTCCAGCTGCATCTGTCTGATAACCTCTGGAATAATGCGCGTATATACACCTATGAGCGCCAGATGGAGCTGTATGCTGCATTCAGACTAGACTCGGACGACCCAGCTGTGGCCGGCCTCAACAAGCGCCAAAACGAGTCGTACACTCGCGAAGTCTTTGATGAAATCCAGACCAAGTGCGCAGCAAGGGGCGTCACCATCCTGCCAGAGATCGAGACGCCAGGTCATGCGCTAGTCATATCGCAGTGGAAGCCCGAGATAGGCATGTCTTCCGACTACAGCCTGCTAAACATTTCGCATCCGGATACAATCCCTACTGTGAAGGAGATCTGGCGCGTTTTCCTGCCTTGGTTCCAGAGCAAGGTTGTATCTATCGGCGCTGATAAGTACAGGGACGAGTCGCTCGAATCATCGTAAGTCTTCTTTGGTACCACCCTAGGCTTTACTTCGCAGGCTTGTTATACTCACCCACCCACAATAGTGCTCTGGCCGAGGAATACACTCGCTTTGTCAATGAGATGGATGACTTTATCGTGGGCACGTCGGGGAAGAAAGTACGCGTATGGGGAACGTTTCCTCCGCGCAAGGGTGGACACGGTAAGCATACGACCGCTGTAGCAGGCGCACGTGAACTGAGTATATTCTCGATGTGCCGAGTTGGATGATCCAAGCTAATATCCTGCCATGTCAGTCGATACGAGCGTGTCTGTACAGCACTGGGCACCTTGGGAAGCCGAACCTGTCGCCGACTGGCTTCCCAATGGCTACAGTGTTATGAACTCGGGGGATCGAGTCTACATCGTGGGCAAGTGGTCCGAGCCGTACCCTCAGGAGCTAGACCAAAACTTCATCTTTCATGGTACACCTGGTGGCGGTGCCTTTGCGCCCAACATATTTGACCCGAACAATGCGACGCTGAACGTGCCGCGAAACGAATCCAAGATTGAAGGTCACATTGCGCCGTTGTGGAACGATTATGGACCCAACTCTACAACGGTTCTCGAGGCATACTGGTCTTGGAGAAACGGTTTGCCTGCACTCGCGGATAAGCAATGGGGTGGCGAGCTGACGGAAACCGAGTATCCTGCGCTTTTTGCAGCGTTGCAACCTCATATTCCGGACCAGAACCTCGAGCGCAAGATTGCCTCTCAAGGTCCGACCATCCTCGAGTATGACTTCGCCAGTGGCCAAGCAGCAGGCGAAGGCGGTCAGATCCAGGACCTGTCTGGAAACAACTATCATGCGACTACCACATGCGCCAACAGCAACGAAGGCATCGTGCTCGACTCGTCATGCAGTGTCAAGACGCCGCTGTCTTCCAAGGGACGCAACTACACGCTGTCCTTTTCGATCAAGCCGACATCGGACGCAAAGGGTCCCATCTTCACAGGACCCGATAGCGCACTGTGGTACGGCAACGGCACCGTCGACCGCGTCATGATGTTCTCGGGCGAGAGCGTCTACGCGCTCAACTACACATTCCCTGTCGGGGAATGGGTCGATGCAAAGCTCATCGGCAGCGGCGAAAGGACGTACCTTGACGTGAGCGCAAGCAGCGGAGGGACCACCTCACCGACGGGGCCGATGGAGTTCCTGACCATCATTGGGTGGAACGGTGAGAGGTTTGTATGGGAGAAGATGGCCTTTGAGGCCCCACTGGCTACCATTGGAGGTGGCGGTTTTGAGGGTGTAGTCAGCCGAGTGAAGCTGGTGGACGATTGAGATTTAGGGATAAAAGGTGGTTGGATGGTGTAGGTAGGATACAAGCAAGACAAGGCAGTATCTAGCGCCGAATAGAGCTCCGAACTAGAAATAGAACTAGTCGTATCTTAATACCTGACCATCTTGGGAATAGGGACTAGAACTAGAACTACAACTATTTACCACGTAGATAGTCTAGAACTAGACTAGTCCATATATGGCACGTGAAAACGGTGCGTGTTGTGCATGAGGTTGGTTGAGAAGCGCCTAAAAAGAAAGTTGAGGCTGGGATGGATGACATCCATGTACTGTGTGCTAGGTTTCTAGTTCTAGCAACCTTGTCCTCCGTAGCCTGGTGCCAAGGACCCCCTTCCGTTGTTGCTTTTAGTGGGGTTTGGTATCTCCTCGAGGTGGCAGCCGTGAGATAAACCACCCAAGTAACCAGCAGAGCCAGCCACCTTCACCCACCTAGGTACTGAGTGGAGTAAGTAAGAGGTGGGAGTACTGTAGAATTTACTTGGGTACCTAAAGGGTAAGGGAGAGAAAAAAAAAAAGAGCTTGGACCACCCCTCCAACTCTCGGCAACAAACAATTGTGCGTCGCTTCCACGAGCCGCTTCCATCATTCGCTCGCCGCCCCGTTCCGTCGGTTTTCTGCTCTGCATCCAAAGGCCAACAACTACTTGTTACTCAACAGAACCACCCAGTCCTGTCGCCACAAACGTCGCCTAGATTCGAGGACACATATACTCAAAATCAACCATTAAACGGTACGGCGGCGAACCTCTTTCGGTGGAACTTTGACACTTTCTCCCCCCCCCCCCCGAGAACCCCGACTCGGCGGTGCATGAACTAATT
>JAVHJQ010000423.1:0-15927 GCA_031306095.1 Pyricularia sp. CD86 | reverse complement strand
ACAGGGCACAACTAGCTCGCAGAAGTCAAACGTTCTGACCACCAATATGACAAACAAATCAATAATCCAATTTTGAATGTCCCCTGCTCGGAAAGGACCAGTGAACTATTGACTATGGATACGGAGGTAAGTTAGTGTTTGGCCATGGACTTATTGATCAAGAATTCTCGAGTCTATCTACTTTCAAGCAGATGGAGAAAAGATATCGTTTGAGCTCTCAAGCAAAGAAAGAGATCAAGGCACGGAGAGATAGGGAGGTTTTTTATCCTCTTCATCTGCACTTTGCAAACTCTCGCACAAAACCAACGTCGGCGATATTGGCAACCCGCCCCAGGGTCTGGCGCGTGGTATCTATCCTCTTCCGTCAGTTTTAAACTGACTTTCCCATCACCCAGGCACTCCAGCTCAAAACCATCGAGCTACGCAGTAGGCCTTTTAACAAGCGCGCAATTGCATGGTCTGCTGATGCTGAGCTGGCGGTGGCGGCCGACGACTCGGTCTTGGTGTTTATGCCCCAGTTCCCACGGTTCCATGTCGACTTTGCCGAACAGAGGCGCAAGCAGGCTGCCGCCGCGGGCTCCTCGTGGCTCGAGGGAATCGACAAGATCCAGCCGCTGAAGCCCCAATACGCCGATGGCCAACGCAGGATACCCATATCGCTGCCAAGGGTAAGCCCACGGGTGAACTTTCACCTGTTTGCCACGTCGGGCGTCGACAGCCCCTACGACGGCTGGGTCGATCATGGCACCGAAGACAGCTCTGGCGCAGGTAATGGGGACGGCAGTGGAAGCGAGGATGACTTTGAAGAAGATGCGTTGCCCGATGACGAGATACCCAAGAACGCCTGGAGAAAGATGCCAAATTTGAGGAATCGAAACAATCCTTTCAATGTCACGGGCGCGGGATCGGGCTTATTCACCAGCGTCGGCTCGTCACTCAATCAAGTTCTGTCCCTCGCTTGGTCTCCCCCAATAGGTCGCAACGATCGCTGTCTACTGGCTGTCCACAGCGCTGCGGGCTACGTAGCCGTGTATGGCGAGCCCTTGGTCGCTGCAGAAGACGAACATCGTGGCCACCATCTCGGGAGTATGTACAGCACGGAGGGCTGGGAGGTCCTTTGGGGCGTGGGCGAGCGCCTATCGGTTCCAAAGCAGGCAACCTGGGGAGAGTGTTATCGATCATTCACCTGGAGCCAAGAATTATGGCCTGGAAAAGCCTTAATGGCCGTCATGACGGATGATTTGGAGATTGCAATCCTGGCGGTGCACGCACGCGTATCTCTAGATCAGGAAGACGGAGTCGTGGGAACCGGCTGGCAGATCGAGGAGGTGGCAAGATTCGACGCTAAGGGCCCCCATCCTCCCGGCCATGTCCACGACCTCGACTATGTCCCTGACAAGTCGACAGTGGGACTGAGCTTCGGGCCCAGCTCTAGCAGTGGTGAGGATACACAGGAACTTTTGCTGGGATACATCTCGCGAGGTTATGTTGGCTTCCGCAAGGTCACAGTCAGACGACAATGGTTCAGGGAAACCGATGAGTCTTTTGTCAAAGTTGCCGAGAATGATTCAGATGGGAGATGCATGTTCCTGGCCCCCGATGCATTTTTGTCATTTGAGGATAAGGTGAGGATGATCTTTGTCCTTGTTCCGTTCATTGCATCAGATGTAAAAATTGCATCTCCCATATGCGCTAACGTTTATATCTGGTTCAAAAGGTGTGGGCAGTTCAAGGTCAAAATATCTGCCGAGGCGTTATCGCCACTCCGATGGTACCAAAGCTCTTCGAGGTTAACATGTCGATTGGAACGTCACGAATCCAACCACATGGCCTGACGCAATGCGGTTGTCTGTATCCTGGGCCCGAAGAAATATCAAAAAGCCCAATACAAGGTAGCTACTCTCCCGGGTCTGGTTACCATTTCCAATTTGCTAGCCTGGTCTTGTAAGTCGTTAACAAGCCACAGACCTTGTAGTGCACCCGCATCTGCAAGCAAGCAGTATAGATCAGCCACCAGCCTACACCCTGGTTCGTCTCTCGGCGACACAAGCGTCGAGGGGCTGGTACGAGACGACAGTTTCGTCAACGCACAGCACGGCTGGTCCGAATCCAAAATGGGCCGGGGCCATCTCCCGTATCCTCGACATATCCATGCCCAAACACATGTTGGGCAAGACAGGAGCCGAGGGCTTGGGCATAGGCGATGGTGATGATGATGAAGATGAAGACAAGAACGACGAAAATGACAACGACATGGACGATGACGATGAAGATGAGGACGCAGAGGGCGAGGAGGACGTCGACGTGATGCAGAACCATCTCAAGCAGATGGATGCCCCGGCCTCATCAGCGGATGATGACAGCATCCCCATCTGGCGCGCTCGTCTGTACGGCATCGCCCTATCTCCCGGTGGTGGTTGTAGCGCGGTCGTTTGGGCCAAGATGGCGGCCGCGGTCGTGGAGCGTGGAGCCTGGCACCAGGCACGCAGCACACTCTCGTTTCACTGTCATGCTACGCCTTGGGCCGAGGAAGAGGACAAGGTCGAGGTCAACAGTGGCCCACACATCGCAAGGCTGTCGACGGAGGCCAAGATGTTTGAGTGGATGTATGGACGTGGACCAGATGTTGTCGGAGTAACCAGACCAAAGGAGGGTGATGAAGGTATTCCTGTCGTCAAAAGGGCGTGCGAGGGCATCGTGAATTTGTGTGCGTATTGCCGGCAGCCGTTGCTACGCGAGGGGCTCTTTTTTGTGTGTCCCAAGAGACACAGCTTCGGTACGTCTATTCATTACACTCTTGTATGCCTTAGGAAACCGATTCCGGCTCGATACTGACACAAAGCTTGCAGAGATCTGCACTATCAGCAGTTTGCCGATCCTCAAACATGGTTCATCTCGGGTTTGTGGCGTCTGTGGAAAGCGTAGCCTGAGGGCTGAGGCGATAACAAACTTATTACCTGATCACGATGCTAAGATTACGGATGCGCTGCTATCTGTAGTCAGATGTGTGATGTGTGGTGGGAAGTTTGTGGACTGATGAGTGGGAGGAGTGGTATATGACAACCGAGCAATGCAATACACGGAGCCGTAGAGATTCTTGGCCTTTCATGATAGACGAACCCCCGCCTCAGGACTTTGAGGGAGATAATCGGCTTGATAAACACAACAAAATGGGCAAGAGCTCTGGTCAGGCAATCTAAAGCTGTGTCTATGTGCTAAACAATCGATCTATTAGACATTCAATCCAAAAAATCGGGATCATTTATCCGCAGGTTACACTGCAACCGAAAACGAGGATGAGCCCTATACCCTGTATCCCCACACGTCACAACATGCCGGAATCCCTTTAATGCCAACGTCCAACCCCATTATGTAAACAAGAGAACTGGTTTGTTTCAATCAAACACCTTGTTCATGGCTTGGTGAGCCAGCTCAACACCCAAAAACGTCGCAGCGTTGGCCGGGACGGCCCTCGCCAGAGCCGGTCCAAAGCCGGGGAAGAAAGCCTTGTAGCCACCCTTGGCATACAGGCCCTTGATGACACCACCGATCGTGACATTGCCCTCGGCAGTTTGCAGCCTGCTCTTGACCGTGTCGACAGGGAAGACCGGGATCCACATGGCGATTCCAGCCGCAGCACCGGCACATGTGATGGCCATCAGGCTCAGCTCCCCGCTCGGCTTGCCGGTGACAGGGTCGACGGGGGACAGCTTCCTCTTGATGTACTCGTACGCTGCAAAGTATGCCGCCGACCCGGGACCGTCACGCGCCAGCGTCGCCACGCTGCCGCGGAAGACAGACCGTACACCACCTTCTTTGTACAGCTGCCGTACGACGTCCACGCCACCGCTGTAGCGCGGCTTCTCGCCGGGTGCGAGCTGCTTCTGGCCCTGGACCTGCAGGATCACCTTGACGCGCTCAAAGGGCGCCGTGATGGCAGTCATTGGTATGGCGGAGAAGAAGCCGGCGGCGGAGATTTGCGCTATGGAGAGGGGCCCGTCCCGGTTGGAAGTCGCGCTGCGCACCAGAGTCTTGCCAAGGTCGTAACCCCAGAATGAGACGGCGACTGTGAAAATAATGCAACCAGGCACCTCGTCAGCCTTTTCTCTTCCTGTTGAGGCATTCTCTAGCTCTTCGTAGGCGTTGGGGAAACGTAAAACTTACACATTGGGGTGACACCAACGAGCGGCGCACTGACGCCTGCGTACAAGCCTCTCATACCATCGCGCGCGACGCTCTTCCGGACAACATCGATGGCAGACGAGTAAACGCCCTTCTCGGCAGTTTGTAGGCGGACCTTGACGAGGTCAAAGGGGTGACCGACAACGACGGCGCAGACACCTCCGAAGCCACCAGCGGCGAATGAGCGCAGTTGTGCAGCACCCGCTGAGGCCACAGCCTTGGCCTCGGTCTTGAGCTCCTCTTTGGACTCTGGGATGTTGGGGATCGTGCCGCCGAGAGGCTTAGAGGTAGAGTCCCGCACCGTGTCTTTGACAGCGGCAAGATCGCCCTGTTGCGAGGATGCTGACATGGTTGGGCGTGGCGGATGTGTGATAGGTAACTGCTGTAAAAAGGGTGCGTGAATCGTCGTTGAAGTAGAGGGAGTCGACGCCTTGGGGCGCAGGAGGAGGCCCGGAGCTGTTATTCTTTCCGATTGAGGGCTCAGATGTTTGCGCCTGTTTTCGTTCGTGCCAAGCTAAGAAAGAAACAAGCTTCGTGCTCGGTTCGTTTGGCCACAAAATGCCACCAGAAGAGCAAGCAATAACCGACTGCTACTCTAAGATTGAGATTGTAGTTGATCTATTTATCACAGCTTGAAGAAAACACAAATCAAAACCAGACACGGCTACTTGCGGGAAAAGGAAAGCTGATTTTGCGTTCGGGATAATGGAGGACTTTTCTACGGAGAGACGGCTTTTGCTGCAAGTAAGCTAAGAAATCCCACCCGCGGCCGACGTCACCTTCAGAGAGCATGAATGGATCCAATTGAATGTCGTGGTGGGTGTGGTGCCTCGGCAAATGGGGGGTGGGTTCCCCAGTACCCCAAATCCAAAATCCACCGTACCACCACGCGTTTTTTAGGTAGGTGTTCGCGACGACCTCCACTCTGCTGACCCTTGTGTGGGGGGTTCTACCTGCCATGTAACAATATGCGCAGTGGTTGATACCGCACTATCACATGCAATGCGTGACAAACAGGCACGGAATGGGAATGAACACATGACGTCCATTGACAAGTCTTACTGCCCTCCTGATATAACAGTCTTCCCACAAGCAACTAGAATAGGCAGGGAGGTACTAATTAGAGCCTGACACTTATCTATTCAAGTGCAGAATTTGAAAGATCCGAACATGCACCCATTTATTTTCATCATCCCATGTGTTATTTATTACCAACTGAACAAAACAACGGACTAATTACCTACCGTACGTGCAACGGTTACCCACCCACCTTTGAGCGGAATAGCACCGCACTTGATCGCACAGAATCTGTTGTGTTACAAACCTCGGCAGCCATGGGATGACAAGACAGACAGACAGACAGACTATTTAAGTAACAAGACCAAGCGCTTGACTTTTAACCACTGCGTTGCCCACTTTTCACGGGTAGTTCCATCAACCAAAACTCCTCTCATTCCATTTACAATGAACAACCTGAAATGACAAAAGGTCTAATTCTGTCAAATAACCTGAACATTATACATCGACCCTAATAAGCCATCTTGTTCTACAAACGAAATATTTTCATACATCAGATGGTCCTTCCTTGTCCGGACCTACCAATATCCCTCTACCTTGCGCAAACAAATGGTTGGCTACAGCACCATCCACATCAGGTACGCATATGGCATCTATAACTGTCTAAAGCACACTGTAGCTCGACTTGTGTCCACCTGCAGGCCCTTGGCCGGGCACTGTCCTGTTCAGGCCGCACCAACAGCTTGGGTCGCCTTCTCTTTCGACTTGCACTGTAATATCGATCCCCTTCGCCGCAAGATATGACCGAACACGCTTTCCAACATCTTCCATGTCCGCCCCACGAACTGCTGTCACATGCATGACGCCCAGCAGATGGTCCCCGGGAGCTGCATGATTATCGCCGCCGCTGCGGTCATCCATCCAGAATTTGGGAACCGCGTAGTTGGCAACCCCACGCAGACCTGTTATACCGGACAGTGTATCTCGCAGGCCGTACTCGACCCGATCAGGGACCGTAAGGAGCAGTCGACGTGCTGAAGAGCTAACCAGCGGCATGGCCGAGCCGAGGATCAGCACTGCAATCAAGAAGGATGCTAGCGGATCCCATCCGGACCAGGGCCAATAGTATGTCAGGGCCGTCGAAACGATTACGGCCGCACTGCCTAGTGTGTCAGCCATAACGTGGAGGTAGATTCCCATCATGTTCTCATTGTCGTGCGAATGGCCTCCACAGCCCCCGTGGCTGTGCCCATGACCATGGCTATGATCATGTGAATGTGAGTGGCCATGGTCATGTCCGTGATCGTGGTCGTGTGCATGATCATGCGAGTGTCCATGGGAGTGGTGGCCATGATCATCGCCGCCATGATGATGGTGATGGCCAAATGCCCACATGCCTATCAAGTTTACTGCCAGACCCGCCGAGCTCACAACAAATAGTTCTGCAAGTCTCTTAGTAGCGCGGCCCTCCATAATTCTCTCGAACGATTCGAATATAATTTCAACGCTGATCAAACTGTAGTTGAATATTTGTTAGTAGCTTTTCCCCGAGTCTTCCGTATATGCTCCATAGAAGGAAAAACAAACTCACATGAGAAAAACACCGTTTGCAAACCCGCTCAACGTCTCAATCTTGCCGAACCCATAAGGAAACTTCTCATTGGGTGCCCATTTGCTAGCAACAGATGCAAAGAGACCAACGGCGAGCGCCACACAATCAAAGAGCATGTGTATGCTGTCACTCAGAAGACCAAGCGAGTCGGTCGCGTAACCGTAAAACGCCTGTACCATCATGAAGGAGAAGTTGATGCTAGAAAGTCCGCGTTAGTCCCTAGCATCCAATAACCACAGCAATCAACACTCTTTGAAACACCGCCTATGCGTACCTCATGAAGTAAAATATTCTTCTCGAGTCCTTTTCCGTTACAATGGCATGTAACAAGGGCCATTTTGCTGTGAATGGCAGTATTAAGTTGGTGAATCTCGATCGCTCAGCTGAAGACCCATGGTCATGGACATGCGTCACCCCTTGCGCCGGGGCATCGTATTTGATATCAAAGCTCGCCTGCGATGGCGTGAGTACGTGCTTCCCTCCGCGGGTAGAAGATGACACAAAACCCTGGTTCGTCGAAATTGACATTGAAGAGTTTGCTCGGGCGTTTGTGTGCTCCGGGGAGCTGTGATGATGGTTGTCTTGCGTGTGTGAATGGGAGTGCGAACAGCTATTTGTGTGGGTGTGTCCGTGGTCGTGGGAATGCGAATGAGAGTTCGAATGGCTGTGACCGCTGTGATCGTGGCCGTGGTCGTGACCGTGGTCGTGACCGTGGTCATGGTCGTGATTGTGGTCGTGGGTGTGGTTGTAATCATGGTAATCGTCGTCGCCGCTATTTGTGAGTGGCTGCTCGCAGAGGCTCGATCTCTTTCGTGTGGCACGCTGGCCTAGGTGACCAAAAGAAGGCGGAGAGCCCGAGTGCGAATGCATATGGCCTGGAGCATGGTGAGAGTGTGGAATACTGGTCGGTAATGCATACGAGGCCATTGTTAATGACAGCTGAGGGAGGTAGGTAGTGTTTGTTTGCCAGGTGCACCTCTGGAAAGCAAGGACTGAGAGTCGAGTGTTTTCGGGAGAAAAGCCTGTCGATCCTAGGAGCTACAATGCCCATGCAATATGTTTCCTGCTTATCATAAAGCTCGAGTCCTTAACAACCTATGTAGGTAAGCAGATTACGCTTTTTGTCCCGTCCAGGTTTGCGGCGAGCCTCAGGGGACTAGACCAGTCAATGATATACGATTCGCTCAGCTCTACTGTCGCGAGTGAGGGGGATTGACTTTGTGGTAGAGTTCCGACTGAGACCCTGTGGGTTGTGGTGCTGAGCTAGACTGTCGGCGCAATGGGCAAAAAGGATGATGGGTAGTAATTGCGGCGTTTTCGGCACCAAGACCACAAAGTGGGAACTTTGGACAAAGTGAAGAGGGGAGACGGATGATCAGCGGGCGCAGAAGGTTTAACTTTGGATCGGGTAACCGTCCAGAAAGGTCAAAAGCTATAGCACGAATGGCCAAGGGAAAGAAATTTGTACGAAGTGCATAGACAGTCACAAAAAAGTATCAACCTGTCAATATGCTTCATGCAAATGCGAACGAATAAACAAAGGAAGGGGTCGACGCGGGCGCGGCAGCATCTCACGTCCATCCAATCCCAGAGTCGATTCGCCTCGGCGCTGGGCAGTCTTGGCAGGCTACATACACTCACAGGCGGGCGCCATGATTGTGCCGCCTTCCTCTTTTAGCACATCTATCCCCCTGAGTTCAAGTGGGGCTCTCACTTACCGTAACGAGTTAGGCAGTCCTGTGTTTGCCCAAGGTCCCGACATCGGGTATGGTGGGGCAAGTGTGAGATTAGTGTCTATCGCGTTTGACTGATTGGCTGCAGCTTGACAGTTTTTCTTTCTTTTCTTGATGGATGCGTTGTGCATTCCAGTACTGTACTGGAATTTAACCACATGATGAAACCGACATCTGAAGCACCATAGTTTGCTTCAATCAATCCCAGTACGAAGGAACTTGGTGACTTACAAAATAAGACCCGCATCCCACCAAGGCGCTTCATGCGTAGGCAAGTATTTTGCAGCTACCTACATTACGTTGGCTAGGTAGGTACTTACCTCAATTATTCTACAACCTTTCGCATAAGGTACCAAGCTGTACTTCAGTGCGAGGTTACTGACGCCTTTGGAGAAGCTACGACCAGCTTGTGGTCAAGACTTCGATGCTACAAGGTTCCCCGGTATCCTTGACATCACTCTCCACATCTGATAGACCCAGCTCCCTGAGAGAAGCTCCCCACTAGTGAAGTCGCCCACGTCGTATGCACTACTGAGTGTGCGTAACCGCTTGCCAGCCAGATCTTCCGAGATCTCGTGGTGCAGCTTGGTAAACGATTTCTCGCTAGTCTCATCTGAAGAGCAAGAGCTTCGTTAAGAATAAGGTCTCGTGGTAGTCGATTGTGACGACTCTGTCCTACGTCAAGCGCACAAGATTCTTTTTGTTTTGGTTGTTTTCCACCTTTTTGTCACTTGCTCTTTTTATTAAAGGACAGATCTTGCGCTCCTCACCCCCTCCCCACATCACAGGCGCGACTTTTGTGTTGATAGAAACAACCACGATGGAATTGCACCTATAGACTTTTGAATGACCGCTATTGCTGCTGCGACTTGATAATACTTACTTGCCCTGAGTTTCGTGGCCAACCATTCAGTTGCAGTCGCTCATATTTTCACGACTGCCGCCAAAATGTTGTCCTTCTTCATACTTTGCGCGATTCTGTTCTGCGGTGCTCTTTTGATCCTTTTACCTTCAAGGTACCTGCGCTCTTCATCCAAGACGGGCTCAAATTCGGACGTGTCGGTTCAGGTTCTAGTACTTGGAGATATCGGAAGGAGTCCAAGAGTGCAGTACCATGCCATGAGCATCGCTAAGCATGGGGGCCGGGTCGATCTCATCGGCTACCAAGGTAAGTTCCTTTTATGGGAAAGGTTATGCGCAAAAGTCACCGCGGCACTTGAGCTTCAGTTTCTGATCGTTCACAGAAACTCCTCTTCATCCCGATCTGCTCAAGTACCCCAAGGTCAGCGTGCGCCCACTGGACCCTCCCCCACGTGTGTTGCGCTCAAAATCGATCCCCTTCATCATATCGGGTCCCCTCAAGGTCATTTGGCAGGTTTTTACTCTTATTCATGTCCTGGGATACGAAACATCGCCGGCTCAATGGCTACTTATTCAAAACCCGCCATCGATTCCGACCATGGCCATTGCCACGCTCATCTCCAAGTGCCGCAACACTCGCCTCCTCATCGACTGGCATAACTATGGCTGGACCATTCTCTCAGGCACCCGTGGCGCCCGTCACCCATTTGTGCGAATCTCCAAGCTTTACGAGTGCCTGTTCGGCCGCTTCGGCAGCGCCAACCTGACCGTCACGCATGCCATGGCAAGACAGCTCAAGCGTGCGCCGTACGGCATCAAATCGCCCATAGTACCCATGCACGATCGTCCGGCGGCCATCTTCAAGCCCCTGAACGATCCCATGGCGAAGCTGGACATTCTCAGTCGCATCCTCGATTCCCGCGACCTGGCGGCTGCCATAGTTGATAGGCGCACGCGCCTCATCGTAAGCAGCACGTCCTGGACCCCTGACGAGGACTTCAACCTGCTCCTCAGCGCCCTTGTACAGTATGCAAACAGCACGCAAGACGACAGCCAGACCGCTGTGCCTGTCGTGGCTGTTATCACGGGCAAGGGGCCGCAGAAAGCTATGTACGAAGCAAAGATTAACAAGATGGCTGAGGACGGACTGGTACCCAACGTCACGATCCGAACTGCGTTCCTATCGTTTGAGGACTATGCCGCTCTCCTGGCTTCGGCGGACTTGGGTGTATGTCTACACATGTCGAGCTCGGGAGTTGATTTGCCCATGAAGGTTGTGGACATGTTTGGGGCAGGGCTCCCAGTGGTGGCCTACTCGGCCTACGAGAGTTTCTCGGAGCTCGTTCGTGAGGGTGAGAATGGTCGCGGTTTCGAGACCGCTGGCGAACTGGCTGCTGAGCTTACACGTCTGCTCAGCGTCGAGGGCCAGGACGAATTGAAGCATCTCCGTCAAGGTGCCGTGTTGGAAGGCAGCAGGCGATGGGATGAAGAATGGGATGCATCGGTCGCGCGTGTCCTGGGTCTTATCGATGGATAAAGGACTTGTTGGCACGAATAAGTTTTACAGCATTGCGATGGCGTTGGTTTCTGATCCATTAAGTTCTGATTCTTCTGGAGGATGAGAAGGCTGAAGGACACTGAGGCGCAAAACGGGGCCCTGGAAATAGTGGCGAATATTCGAAACTTGTGGAATCATCAATATTTAAAAATGACATGCTGAAACGTGAACTGTTCTCTCGGAGACGCGGAATCTCGATATTGAACAAAGCCACAGAGCCTACCAACCCATAACCTCCATAACGCCGTGCCCGGTCAATCATGCTGCCCATGCGATACCACCAGACCATGCTTCAAGAAACGTCGCCTCCTGCTGCGTGCCCTATAAGTCCTCTCCCGTACTCTCACGAACACATTTCCTTACGATCTTCCTGAACTCTTTGGGGTCTTCCCTGAGCAACCTTGCCGCCTCGACGTTGGCTGGGCTTTCAACGTTCAAATCGGAAAACAAACTGATGACGCTCAGCAGTATTGTCTCGGGAGTTTGTACAGGGCTCCAGCGCTCCGATGCTGCCTCGTAGCCATACTTGTCTTCTTCGGGCGGGTGAAGGATGCTGATGCAGAGCACGCCGTTGTCGTAAATATTTGGGTGGAAAGGTATCGGCTTCTGAAACGTCATGCTCGGTGGAAGATGAGGGTATGTCGGGGGAAAGGATAGACGGGCTCGGAAGTTGGCGCCTATCGAGATAGTTTTAGTGGCATGGTCAGCGGACTGCTCAAGGATGCGACTGGGCTTGCCAGTTCAAGTCTTGGGGCTTTCCATACCACCGTAGAATTTTACATCGTCGTCGATCATAAGCATAACATTCCATTCGAAAAGGTTGGAGTCGTTGACTAGGCCAACTGAGAACCTTGGATTGTTATCTCTCTGCATCTGTTTAAGCTGCCGGCCTAAGAGGAGGGCGGCTGCTGATGTTGACTGAGATGAAGACGAGGCACCGTTGTAAGACATGACTGCGAGAGTATGAAGGCAGGCGCACCCCCAAGATTACACCTTTACTCCACGAGGGCTATTTCGTTCCAGTCCAGGGGCCTGGTGTGAACTGCGGGTAGAGAGGCACCTAGGTAAGGTAGGGTAGATAAGGGTAAGGTATGTATGTATACTCTCTATGGCAACTGCAGACCGAGCGCTCCTTGAAGGTATTCCCAAAGCACAGAAAGAGACGACGGTATAGACCAGTCTAGAATAGTCTGTATATGTAATAGTATGGTGCAGAGCGGAAGTTTGTCTGGCGGTCACGCGGCCTTTGGTGGACTAGAATCTTCAACCAGCGGCTTAGTACCTTAGTCGAGGCGGCGACAAGCGGCGACCAGGGTTAAAAGGTGTCGGGCGGGGTAGTGACAAATTGGCTGCAAGTGCTTGAGTTTTGCGACGCTTGGTGCAGGATCCGATATGTATATTGTGAAAGTGTCCTGGCAGTAATTTAAACAATGGTCCAAAAAGGATCTTCCAAGGATGATCTTATCCACCTGGTCGCAAAAACGATGTTGAGAGATAGAAGAGTTCCAAATTGCAGTTGCATAGCATGAAATGGACTCGAGAGAGTGCTATAGGCGCGAACTTTCCGGTAACAAATTGTGTCGAGGTCGAGGGGAAATGGTGGGGGCGACGTTGCTGACTTACAAGGGGCACCCCTGGACCGAGGCCGCGGGAACTGCCCGTGCTGAATAGAGACCACGGCCGGGCTGGACCAAGCGTTAAGCTAATTCCTCTGTTCATAATCAGCAAGGTTGGATCCTTCCACGAATGATGCGAATAATCGTGGGGATTCATTCCCAGACAACATACTGTAAGCTCTGTGAAATAGCTTCCGAAAGTCAATATTGGCTGTCTGCCTGGGTATCAGTTCAAAACCAATTGTACCTATACAATGCCACCAAGTAACGCCAAAACCACAGGGTCGCCGTCTAGCTTCTCGGCAGGAAACCCGACTAGAATAGTCAAACATCACACTCCGTGGGACTCCGAAACCAGTCCATGCCACTATTTTTGCTTTGAGGTTCCAAACCCGGCTATTCCCATCATGGCCATCATATCGTCCTCCTCATGCTCTCCTTCTATCCTCACATCGTCGCCATACTCGGTCTTAACTTGGCTGGCAGCTTCTTTCTCGGCTCGTTTGCGCTCCGCCAGTTCTTGCCGCTTCTTCCTCTTTTCCTCCCTCTCCTTCTCCTCCTCTTCTTTTCGCAGCTCAAGCCTCTCATCGAGCTTGAACACTGTTTGCTTTTTTCTATTCTCTTGTCTCCTCCAAAGCTTCTCAATTCGCTCATGGACCTCCTCAGCCGTGGCTGCCTGCACGTTCATGTTTCGCCCAGTGGCGATCTGGTGCTGTGGCGTGTTGATGTGCTCCAGCATCTGAATGTTGTCCTTGAATGTGAGATCGCACGCCTCGCAGTAGAAGCCCGCGCCGCGTCCACGCTTGCCCTGGCCAGCCCCGGCCGGCACCAGCATTGTCTTGCCGACCTGCGCACTAAAGTCCATCACCTCGGAACGCGCCGACGTGAATTCTTCGTCGCCCGTCATCGGCTTGTGGTACTTCTTGCCCGCCAGCTTCGCCTCGTAGCGGGCTTTGCGCTCGGCCGCCTCAGATTCGTCACGCTCTTTGGCCCTTGCTGCGTACTCTTCAGGGTTGCGCGTCTTGCGAAATGATGTGTCCCCCGCCGGGGTGCCATATGCGGAGTTGTTTTTCGACATGTTTGCAGATATTTGAGCCGGACAGACTGCTGATTTTCGTTTTGTCCGGGAACAGGTATATTGTTTTCGACTGTGGTTTGTGTTCGGTAAGTTTCAATCAGGGTGTGACGAATACCGAACTTTGCGGCGGGCAATGCAAGGTAAGAAATCTGTGGGCAGCAAGGTGTTGGCGAAAGCTTTCTTCAGTCGCGCCGGTGATGTTTCGGCCGAACAAGACGTTGCTTGCAAGACCTTGACCCATCAGGCAATTCCGACAGTGGATTCCTTCTGCTGCACAAGGTACCATACCCACCTTTTCCACAGTGCCACTACCTACCCTAGACCATCTAAATTTCTTGCCATGGTGGGGTAGCTCCGACTGCGGGGGTCGGTTTTCGCAATATTTTGGCGGTCCTGTCGCATTGTATGCTCTCACACGCCGTCTTGCGTCGCAAGATCTTGTCGAGTTGTGATCACCATTGACAAGGATTGTTATTCGTCGCAATGCTCTATCTCATCGGCCTGGGTCTCTCTGACGAGACCGATATCACAGTCAAGGGTCTCGAGGTCGTCAAGAAGGCGGCTCGAGTGTACCTCGAAGCATACACAAGCATCCTACTTGTTGACCAGAAAGTTTTGGTGCGTTGCGTCGCATGCCCACATGACTTAATGTTATTCAACTCGCCAATACCTGGTAGATGTGGCCCTAACAATCCCTGGTGAACAGTAGGAATCCTACTATGGCCGCTCTATAGAAGTTGCCGACCGCGAGATGGTCGAGTCCAACAGCGACGAAATCCTCCGGAATGCCGCGACAGAAGATGTAGCGTTTCTTGTGGTCGGAGACCCATTCGGGTAAGCATTACCAAAGCTCGGCTAAAAAGAGTTGGCTGTGGTCGGGCGCCGTATCTAATAATACCATCACTCCAGTGCAACGACACATACCGACTTGGTTATCCGCGCACGTCAGCTCCAGATTCCAATCCGCACAATCCCCAACGCCTCCATTATGTCTGCCATCGGCGCCTGTGGCCTACAACTGTACAACTTTGGACAGACGGTCAGCATGGTTTTCTTCACCGATAACTGGCGACCATCCAGTTTCTACGACCGCGTGGCCGAGAATCGTGCTCTGGGCCTACACACGCTGGTTTTGCTGGATATCAAGGTCAAGGAGCCCAACTTTGAGAGTTTGGCCAGGGGAAAGCTGGTGTATGAGCCTCCGAGGTTTATGACTGTGGGAACATGCGCGAGACAAATGCTCGAGGTCGAGGAGGAGAGGGTCAAGGATGGAGCCAAGGGCGGCGTCTGTGGGGGCGAGGCTTTGGCCATTGGCGCTGCGAGGGTCGGCGGTAAGACAGAAAAGTTTGTTGCGGGCACGCTTAGGGAGCTTGCCGATGGCGCCGATGAATTGCTTGGTGCACCATTGCACAGCCTTGTGCTGTTGGGGAAGAAAACACATGAACTCGAGCACGACTTTGTGCGAGAGTTTGCGCTGAACCAGGATAACTGGGATCGCATTTGGAAAGCAGAATATCAAATTCAACCGTGAGGTAAAGGAGCCTCAAACGAATGACTAGATTCAGACTGGGAGACGACATGGTTGATTGTATGGAACTAGCTAACTACGGGTTGCTACTCCCTTCCCAGTATCCGAGCTGTACCTAGCTCGAACTTTGTTGCTCATCCGAACAATCATGGTCCCAACTCTGGTGACCAGCCCTCCAATCAGCCCCCGTCTAAGTTGAGGGTGATAGGTATTCCTTGCAACTCATAACTGCCGCCATCTTAGTTGGCCTTTCTCCAAGTCAGAACCTCGTCCTCGCTAATCTCCCTCAACTTCTGGATAGTTGGTGCCTTGCCCGTGACGGCACCTTGGGCGATATCGGCGGCCCTGCTGATAAAATTCTTGTTCACGACCGAATACACGGCTGAGTGCATCTTGACACGGATGATACCGATCCTAGGGTCCTCGGCGCTACCATCGTGCTTGCCGTCACCCAGGTCGCCGACCCACGCTTTGAGGTCCTGCGAATAATACTTCTTGATCAAAGAGCGGTCCGTCTCGATGCTGGCCTTTCCCGAGATGGAAGCCCACTCCCCTGAGGTGTTGATGAAGGAGATGTTGATGTGTGGGTCTGAAGCGAGCTCGTCCGTCTTGCCAGACTCGGTGTTGGTGTGGAACAGTAGATCAATGCCTCCAGTCTCCTGTGATCATGGTACTTAGGTTAGCGTCTTGTTTTGTGACGTCTTTGGGGAACCTCCCAGCTCCTAGCAGTGCAATAATATGC
>JAVHJQ010000419.1:0-28073 GCA_031306095.1 Pyricularia sp. CD86 | reverse complement strand
GTACATAGTATAATTTGGATAAAAATAAATAAATAAAGATTTTGGGTTGGTTCAACCAGATCCGGTTGGGCCGACAGAATCCTCTCGAGAAAGATTTATATCGTCTTCGGATCGGACTAGCGATTCGGGCTCGGGCTCAGCATCAGGCTGGTTCGCACTGGCGATGTCCAAGGGCCCCGCAGAGGTTTCGTCCTCGGCCGCATCTTTGGGCAAAAGACTGTCTACGACGGTGCTTGCTTCCGGGTCAGGACCCGAAGGTTTATGGGCGTTAAAGTCGTCCTGCTTCTGCTTCCATTGGCCCTGTCGCCACGTAAAACTTGTTCCGTCAAGAATCTTCGCCTGAGCAGGGTTAATGGAGCCGGGGTAATTGCTTATTGCGCGAATCAGGGCAGGGCACTCTTCCCTGATGGAGGTGAGGATATCGTCAGCCTCGCTGGACCAAGGTCCGAGGTTGATCAGTTCGCTGTAGTGTCGAGCCAGCTCAATAATCGTATACGAGATGGGTCGGCGGTAGTCGAGCCTGGTTCCCATGCGGCGCACCTCAAGGGGTAGCCTATTCTTGACAATCTTCGTGGGGCCCTCGGTCATAGCCCAGCCGTTCCACTGGGGCATGAGCACGCGCTCGCAGAGGGTAAAGGCTTCGCGCCACTCGCCCAAGCGCGCTAGACCCTGGATGTAGTGGTTCCAGTTGGGGCCCGTCAGCTCGAATCCGGCGGCGCGGACGCGCTGGAATAGCGTCTTGAGTGCCGAGGCGTCGCCTCGAGCTTCGATCAGACGCTGCATCGTCTTGAGCGAGTCGGACAGCACGAATTTCCAGGCCGGCACGATCAGGCCCGTCGCGCGCCGTGGGCTGGATGCGTTGTCGGCTGCGGAGAGACCTGCAGCGGTCGAGCGCCCGGCCTCGCCGGCCATCTCGAAGATGGTTTCCCAGATTGCCATAACGTCGTCAAAATCGCGTTGAAAGGCCTCGTAGTTGAGGATGGAAACGAGCATTCGAATGTCACTGAACTGGCTGGTTTCCCCCTTGCCTCTTTCTTGGATCCGGAAGATCTGCAAGAGCTTGTTGGCCGCGGACTTGTCTTTCCGGATGATTACGGCAGAGAAGATCAACGAGGCAAACAGGTCAGTTGGGAGCCTGCCCAGATCTTCAGAATAGATGTTGGGCTCATGATCTTCGGTCGCAGACTGGCGTTCCCTCAAGAAATCGGCGAATGTGCGTAAAGCTTGACGGAAGTTGTCGCTAGACAGCACCTCCCCGTCAGGCGCTTTGAACCCTGTCTTGTCTGCCTCCATCAATGCCATGATATTCCTGAGCGTGGTGCTGGACGATTTCGGCAAGCCGGCATTTGTCAAAAGCTCGTCGACCTTGGCAACCATGTGCAGCTCGCCGTTTTTCAGAAAGCCTGCCATCAGGAGTAGAAAGTGCTTCGCCGTTGGTTTGAAGAAGCCATCTACCTGAGCCGCCCGAATGAGATGAAGTCCGTGGTGAACTTGACGAGTGTATGACAAGCCCATCAACAAGAAGTAGTAGGTGTCGGCGTCATAGCCCACATTCATGTCTCCCATCTCGTTGAGGATACGATGGCAGGACACCAGATCCCGCCTGACCGCGTAGTGTCTAATAAGCCTATTCCAAAGAAGTCGAACATTGGATCGTGTCTCGCTGTTCTTTGCTTGGAGGCTGTCCTCTTTGCACATCTGTTCGGCTACATCAAGTCGGTCGTTGAGGCAGAGCGCATCTATCAAGCCCACCCGACTCCCGGGCGTCATTTTGATACCACGGTCAAGGGCTATTTGATGGAGCTCTTGCACAAACTGTAGTTCACCTCTTCGGCCCACGATCCTGATGATAATACCAAAACTTTTCTCGTTCGGCTCGACGGCGTCGCAGAGGTCCGCGAAAACTTCTAGAGCACGGTTGTGGTCACGCTTGTAGGCGCTCAGAAGCATATTCCAATGGCCGATTTTGGGTTTCATCTTGTAGCGCGACTCAATCTCGTCGAAAACTTGCTGGACCATTGCTGTGTCACCTCGGCGTGTGTAGAGCATGAGCAGGTCAGACACAGCAGTGCATTCCAAGTCGGGAAATTCTCTGACAAACATATTGTATATACGCTTGAAGGAAGCAGCATCGCCATGCGCCGCGTACAGCGAGAGAAAGTCCTTAAAGACATCGGAGTCAAGCCGCGGGTACCGCCTGAGCCAGTCCTGCATGATAAGTTCCATCTTTTGCACGTCTTTTTGTGGCAAAAAGATAGCTCTGCTCAACAGCTTGAGTGTCGGCGCGATGATTCCCCGACCAGGTAATGAGCGAATCTCCATGTATGTTTTGGTGGCCAGGGCTAGCTGTCGCCTCTGGACACACAATTCTATGAATTCCTGACCTAGTGTGACGTACTGAAGTCCTAATACCATACGGAAAGCATCCCGAGGTTTGAACTGCGGAAGAACCCACCGGGTGGCTTGGATCAAGAACGACAACAAGTAATCTCTCTCAGTTTTGGGAGTGTTTTCGTCAAAGACATAGTCGAACAACTGTAGTACTTTTTCCTTGAAACCGGGAATGGCGCATATGTGTTGCACTTCCGTCTGTTCGAGTTCCAGGTCTGGACGACCACGTTTCCACGGGTTCAAACTATGACCAACGGGTGATTCTGCATCCTTCTGATGACGGAACTTATTTCTCCGATAATCGTGCCACAGCAATCCGAGCTGTGGCCAGTCTGCGGCTTTTATGATTTCGGCAGCTGGGTACCCAAACCCGACAGGCTGTCCTCTCCAGGACTTATAGATTTCCATGCCTGTTTCACTATCTCCAAGGGCGTAATATGCCCGGATGGCCGCCCTCGCCTCGGCCGCTGCGCAGTCGTCACCAGTGGACCTCAGAAAGACTCTTGTCCGGACCAGAGGGAAGATCTGGGTGATTCTCCAATAATCGGCGAGTCTCTCAGACGTCGATAGAGCGAGAATCAGTCGACGTGCGAGTCTACGCTGCCTTTCCCGTGGAAGATTTTGGAATCGGTACCAAAATTGATCCAGCCTGTCCAAGCTAAACTTCATGTCCGCGTCGGTCCCATGTTTGGCAGGTCTCGACATTGCGCCGTAATTGGTTGATCTGAGGTCTTGTTCCAAAGCGCCTGGCAACACACCAGTCCTATTTTCCTCCGCCAATGCTCGTTCGACATGACGTTTGTCGACGCGATATGGACTTTTACCCAGAGTAGCCTGGTCATGTGCTATTATCGGATAGTATTCGCCCGGTTCATGGTCTGTGTTGGACTTTGTCTCCGGTTGCGTTACAGGTTTCGTTGCTTTCGGCTTTCGGCTCTGCGCATCTCTCGAGGCTTCTGAGGCACCTGTCTGTGCCTCCTCATACACTTCAACCGGGTCCGACTCGGTTGCGGGGTTGGTGTAGGCTCGGGCGTCCAGTCGGCCTGACGCATAAGGGCGCCTCAAACGCTCTGATTGTTCCCATACCCCTGTAATAGGACTGGAATATAGCCGTTGGCGAAGGCCCGCAGAACTCTGAGGATAGAGAAAGTCAAAGGGTAAAATGGAAGCCATCATGGGCCCGTCGGGTCTGCCTAGACCTGCATCTGAAGGGGTCGAGAGGAGATCGCCGGGTAGCGTCTGTCCAGCGCTCAGAAGTTCGAGTTCGGCAGCTCCATGACGCCAGAATGCTGCGTGCAGCTGTCGAGCGGTGCGGACCGTCGTAAGGGTTTTCTGGAGGCTGCAGGGCTCCAGGATAGCTGCAGACCGCTCTATGACGGGCATGAGGGAAAAAAAAATATTCGACGTGAAGACAGCGTACGCGGTTTCATAATATCATGGTGATGGATCTTCGCGATTTTCTATGGTTGCGAGTTACAGCCAAGAAGGGGAAACAATGCATGGAAGATGATGCACAAAAAGGCACAAGATATCGCCGATATCAATCCTGCATTGAGAGCGTGGGTCGCGATGGCAACGTGTGGTCGATTGCTGGTTGGCTTAATTCGGTGTTGTGGTGCAGTATTGATTTCTCATAGCAGCCAAAAGTTGAGACAAAAACTTTGTAGTGTATTCGGGTAGCACGATTCCAACAGCTTCCCACTGGCCCTGCACACAGGCCAAGTTCCAAGTTTGCTAAGGATTATGTAGGTACGTACCTAAGGTCTTACTTTACTCTACCAGATCCCTGCACATGACCTTAGCTTGTCGCGTCAGGGCGCCGCGTCAGAGGATACCCAGAAAAAAAAAGAAAAAAAGAAAAAAAAAAAGCACAGAGAGAGAGCAAATAATGTGTGGCGGTCGATCAAGACTGGGGTACGGGAACATGGAAAAACTGAGAGGCCGAAGAAATCGATTCGTGATTGGCTTGTCGAGGCAAATGACGCGTGCCTGCGATGAGGACAGACCAAAGTTCTTATCGGCGAGATTAGGTCGCGATAACGCCCAAAGAGAGGCAATTCAGGAGTTTACCCCACACAATTTGGGCGCATATCGGCCTGTGGTCAGATATCAGACCTACCATCATCATCGAGGGGAAGCACCGTCCACGAGCTTCTTCCAGTTTGATAATCGGCCGAATCGACGACGTTCTACGGACCGACAAGCGAGCTATTCCATCTCGGCGCTTCATTGACCCGGTCTCTGGCAAGTACCGGACGACTCGGCGAGGCCCCGGGCGACACGAATCCCCGCCTGCCCCGAGCTCGGCCCTTGAGGTGAGGCTGAGAGGTATCCGATATATACCCGTGCCTGGCAGCCATCATGGACATCACCACCTTTATCGTCTCCTCCAGGGAGCAGGCCATGCTGGAGGGTGGCTATTCAGCGTATCGGACTCAGCTGGCCGGCCGACTGCGCAACTGCCGGAAGAGGCTCAACATTGCGACCAAGAGTCGCGCCAAGTATCATGCCCAGCCTCAGCTTACCCCCGAGGTCCTGGCTGAGAACAAGGAGTACGCACCATGAGTAGCCTACGTGTCTAACTAGATCTAGACTCTCGTCCCGGGCGAAGCTAATTTGAACCCTGGGATAGGTACCTTCGCCTTCATATAATGACCGCCGAGCGCGCCTGGGCCCACGCAATGACCATGAAGTCAGCACATGCCGCCGATAACAAGGGTATCACGGGAGGTACCCGCTCACATATTGTTTCCCGCCTACACAAGGCTGCCAGGACGGCCGAGCAACTGGCCGAGGTGCTGGGAGGAGAGGGCAGTGGCGCGAACCCAACCGATGTCCTAGAGGCACGTGCGTATGCTGCCCTGCTCAGGGGTGCTGAGCAGCTCGAGAAGCATAGCTGGGAGGAATGTCTGAGGAGCTACTCGATTGCGCGAATAATCTACAGCGCCCTGGCATCGGAAAGTAAGAAGGACACCTTCAAGGACCTGCTATCAGAAACGATCGATCCCTCCATTCGCTACGCCGCTTATCAGCTCAAGTCGCCGAGGTCCCTCACGATTCCGACCATCGCCCGCAAGGCTTTTCCGAAAGATGATGAGGACTTGGTTTCCAGCATTCAGGCGGTTAATCCTGAAGCTCTTGAGGATACAGAGGGAGACGCGAAGATGGGAGGCACTACTCCGACCACTATAACCTTTAGGTCCCGCGAAGTTCGCATCGAGGATGCCGCCATAGCTACTGCTTGGCTTGCACTTCAAGATGCAAAGACTACGCTGGCTGAGAAGCTGTCGGCTGGGAGCTTGTCACCCAAGGAAATGGCCGCCGCCTACGATGATGTTCTCGCCGCAAGCCAGGACTCTGTCGATGCCACTAAGCAAGCCATCGACGAGTTGAAAGCAGATGGCGTTACCCAGGGAGATTCGCGCATGCAGAGCCTTGCTGTCACCAGGACAGCAGTAAACTATGAGATGATCAGCTGGAGGATCGGCCGGAACCGTGTTCTTTCGGGCGAGAGGGATGGCGCAGTCGTACAAAAGCACACTCACTCGAATAAAAGGAGAAAGCACAACAAAGGAGAGGGTGGTGAGCCTGAGCGGTCAAAGCCCGAACCTGTTGGTCGCCAGCTTGCGAGATTAAAAGAGAAAACGGTACTTTATGACGGCATAATGCAGAGCCTCGAATCTATCAAGGAGCTTCCTGGTGTGGCCGCTGATGACGAGCTATCCGCACGGCTGAACGCTACCTCGAGCTACTTCGAGGCCCTCAAGTAAGTAATCTTCGGCGTGGTACCGCAGAACTTTGGGAGAATCCTTGCTAATCTTTGTCATCTAGGTGTTTGGCCATTGGGCGGTCCCATGCCATTGTCGGGAACTTAGTAAACTCACTGGCTCTGATAAAACACGCATTGGAACAAGCAAAAGTGGCCGTTTCGACCCTCGGAAAGCCCTCAGCTTCAGAAAACGCGTCGTCTCTACGTAATATCGACGTGTCCCCTCAAGACGTACAGTCTCTCGGCGAACTCCTTGATGGCGAAGTCCAACGATACCGAGCGCTAGTTGACATTGACAACATGCGCAAGGAAGGCAAGGTTACAGCAACAGACGACCGTTTGCAGCCATTAGCGGAAAAGCTGTCACGCTATCCTGCTCGTGATGTCGATCTGCAGAATATCGTGACATATCCTCCTGCCCTAGGAGTGATTCCTATGAAGCCCATCTTTCTGGATCTTGCGTTTAACTATATCGAATATCCAGATGATGGGAAGAAGTCGGCAGCAGGGCCAGGCGAGAAACCTGCAGACAAAGCTTCGCAATCTGAACAAAAACAGCAGAAAAGGGGATGGTTTGGTTTTGGACGATGACGAAGGCTTCAGCCAAGAGTCTAGAACTAGATGCAGTGGAGGGCATGAGGTGATGGCGGAGCCAGCGAGTATTTGGCGATACCTTCAGGGGGCGACTCGACGACTTTGTACCCCTTTCTTTGGAAGGCCAAGTCGAGTAGGCTCCATAATGAGAAATCAATAATTCTTTGCTGACTGCAAAGCCATTTCATGAAAACTCGCAAGCTAGCAAGGCCGGGTGAAAACGACGTAGATTTGGCAGTTGTGTGTAGAATGCCTGTCCTGGAACGCCAACAGCCTGTGATTTTATGTCGGCTCCGAAAGGGAGCACATGCAGGTTGGATGAGACAGCCTTGCGCAAAACGGACTTGTGTTGGCAGTCTTTCGGGCCCATTGATAAACGAGAGTCACGTTGTTAGCTCATCAGATCTGAGTCTGAAAAAAACCCATCGGTTATATCCGAAGGTCATGACCCTGATATACACCGTCCTGGATAGTGCTTTCGTGGCAGTCCTGGCCTTCTGCTTCCTATATCTCTAGGGTCCCCAGCTTTGCCAGTCAATAGGGTGAGTCCTGGGTCACGACATGGACGTCCTTGTTGTAGGCATGGCGACTGTCTCTAGTCATGTTTGCACTATCAAAATATACAGCTGCCTGGCATGTATATCGAATCCTGGCCGAGAATATATCAACAGTGATTTCCGGCTGTATTCCAAGCTCTACTAACGGGTAAGGAGGCCTCGCTGTGGGTTGTTAACTTAGGTGCGAATCACACAAACCTCTAGATTCCAAGTCGGAAGCTGAGGCTACCGTCTGTCTCTGTCTGATGTGGTACTTTGAATAACCCAACTCATCTTTTTAACTGTTGAACACGACAGTTTTTGTTTTTCAGCTACTTTCTACTATAAATCTTGGATAGTGTCTTCGGTAGCCTCTGTAAACTGGTCTGCGTGATTCATTCAAAGACTGTAATAATGTACCGTTGATATATAATATTTCGGATCGGTAAAATTTGTTAGGAAGAAGAAACCTGGACTTTTGGTGTTTTGCTTTGACTTATGGGATCATTTTGATATACTCTTTTACTGATAAGTTGCTTGGCAATGTGCCCAAATATAAACAAATAAGTAGATAAGCTAACTACAAATTTCCGCTTTCCCTTTCCGCCGATGAGATATTCACTTGTGCTGGAAGGGCTACCGTGTCTTCAATATTGCTTCACAAAGAATATGCACAGATGGATACTTTGGCCGAGTCCGCCTAGCGGCTCTCGGTGCTGCTCATCGTTTATAAGAACCGTCGAGAGATGTCAGGTATGTTAACTGATCTCTGGAGACTGGGAGCATTATTCATAATCCTCCGGTACATAATGCCCAGAGTGATTTGCAAGGTGAGATGTCGGAGCATGTAGCTGATTGGCATGGTAATGAACTTCAGTCGGCAGTCTTTTTCAGGGCGTGGTCAGGGGAAGTCAATAACGATAAATCCTCAGGCTACCTACCTACTCTTTGCAGTTCTGTCAGCAGTAGAAGCAGGAGACGAAAAAAAGAAAGAAGCACCAACGGAAAAAGATGTTTTAATGTGAGTTTTGGAGGGGGTTTAATGGGTGTGTCCTGTGGTGTTCAAACCCAAAATCAGGAAAATAGCAGTGGTTAGCATCACCTCGTCCGCGCCAAGTTAATCTAGCTTCTTAGTGTTCCGTCACGCAGTCAAATTGTTCATGTACAACTGAGATAAAATTGGACAAGGTGGCTTTTGTTGGAACTATTTTCAGAAGGGGAACAAGATCAATATATCCCATTTTTTGGAGATATGTCAATATGGTTGGGTAGAAAATGCCGAATCTCCACAGGTGAGCCTGCACATTCCAATGCTCATAAAAATTGACAAAGAGTAAGCTAGAGTACCACGCATCGTCGTGTGGTTTTTTTTTTAGTTGGCCAAGTCGGCCGGCCGGTGGTCGACCCTGATCAGATCATACAAACAAAACACAACAAGCCGCAGTAACGCCACATGTAAAATTGGGGAAGACATGGTGTATTTTGGCCGATCACGTTTGTATCGTCTTCACACATGGACAACAAGCAAAGGCGGGTGGTGCTTGTTCGTGAGGTAGCATAACAACTTAAGATAGCAAGCAGTGGTGAGTGGGGAATGTTCTTTTGATCTCCTCATCCCCAGATGAAGTTGCTCAGTGCATATATACATACAAGCAGCCAGCGTATAACCCGGCTCCTCCCTCCAGGGCGCCACAACCAAAAGGCAATCCCTTTTTTGTGCGAGAAAATCCCAGCGATGTCAATTTTATATCAAGATTTTGGTTCGCGAAAACGCCGCCACCCGCGCCCGATTAATTAGACGTAAATTTTGCAACAGGTACGCCAGCAATGACTGGTTGAACCGCCCGCCAGCCCGCTAGACGTGAAACAAGTATGAGTACAAGAATAAGTACAGACAAAAAAGGAAATGAGATCTAAGTAAATGTGTATAAACGCTCCTTCCTTACTCAAACATGACAATAGAAACCAGAAGAGGTGGGTATCAGGGCGGTCTCATGATAAAGGGGGGTTGTGTGATAATGATTTTTTTTTTGCAGGTCGTGACAAGGGCGTGGCCATTTAAGGCTTGGTCTCGTCCTTCTTCTCACCCTCAGCAGGCTCCTCAGTCTTGTTGGCATCGGCCTCACGGGCCTTGTGCATCTTGTCGAACAGGTTCAAGCTAGCGTTCTGGAGCTCGTCGGTCTTCTCCTTGAGCTCAGCAGCGGTAGCGGTGCCCTCGCCAGACTGGTTCTGGGAGACGAACTCACGCAGGGAGGCGATCTTCTCACGGAGGGTGTCAACCTCAGCCTTGTCGAGCTTGTCGGAGTGGTCGTTGAGGGCCTTCTCAGTGTCGTTCAGGACACTGTCAGCCTTGTTGGCAGCCTCGATGGTGGCCTTGCGCTCCTTGTCCTGCTCGGCGTACTTCTCGGAATCCTCAACCATCTGCTGGATCTCGGAGTCAGAAAGACCGGATCCCGAGGCAATAGTGATTGACTGGTCCTTGTTGGTGGACTTGTCCTTAGCGTGGACGTGGACAATCGAGTCGGCGTCAATGTCGAAGGTAACCTCGATCTGAGGAACACCACGGTGGGCAGGGGGGATGCCGACCAGCTGGAAGTTGCCGAGGAGTTTGTTGTCCTTGACGAGCTCACGCTCACCCTGGAAGACCTTGATCTCGACAGCAGTCTGGAAATCAGCGGCGGTAGAGAAGACCTGCGACTTCTTGGTGGGGATGGTGGTGTTGCGGTTGATCAGACGAGTGAAGACACCGCCCAAGGTCTCGATACCGAGTGACAGAGGAGTGACATCAAGCAGAAGGAGGTCCTTGACCTCACCAGAGAGAACAGCACCCTGGACAGCAGCACCCATGGCGACAGCCTCATCAGGGTTGACTGACTTGGCGGGATCGCGACCGAAAATACCCTTGACGGACTCGGCGACCTTCGGCATACGGGTCATGCCACCGACAAGGATGACCTCCTGGATGTCCTTGGCCTGCAGACCAGCATCCTTGAGAGCCTTGCGGACGGGCTCAATTGTGCGGGTGATAAGAGGGTCCATCATCTTCTCGAGCTGGGCACGAGTCATCTTCATGTTGATGTGCTTGGGTCCAGAAGCATCGGCGGTGATGAAAGGAAGGTTGATATCGGTAGAGAGCGATGAAGAGAGCTCGATCTTGGCCTTCTCAGCAGCCTCACGGATACGCTGGACAGCCATGCGGTCGCCAGACAGGTCAAGACCCGACTCCTTCTTGAACTCGGAGGTGATGTGGCGGACGAGGTGGATGTCGAAGTCCTCACCACCAAGGTGGGTGTCACCGTTGGTAGACTTGACCTCGAAAACGCCGTTCTGGATCTCCAGAACCGAGATATCGAAGGTACCACCACCAAGGTCGTAGACGGCGACGACGCGGTCAGCCTCCTTCTCCAGACCGTAAGCAAGGGCGGCAGCAGTAGGCTCGTTCACGACACGGAGGACGTTAAGACCAGCGATCTGACCGGCATCCTTGGTGGCTTGACGCTGGGAGTCGTTGAAGTAGGCAGGAACTGTGACGACGGCGTTCTTGACGTTCTTGCTGAGGTAGGCCTCGGCAGTCTCCTTCATCTTGCCCAGGACGAAACCACCAATCTGGGATGGCGAGTATTTCTGGCCACGAGCCTCAACCCAGGCATCACCGTTGCTGTGCTGGACGATCTTGTATGGGACCTCCTTGATGTCACGCTGGACCTCGGCATCCTTGAACTTGCGACCAATGAGACGCTTGGTGGCAAACAGAGTGTTTTCGGGGTTGACGACAGCCTGACGTTTGGCAGCAACACCAACTAACCTCTCACCATCGGCCGTGAAGGCGACGACTGAGGGGGTTGTGCGGGCACCTTGATGGAGGAGACATTATTAGAACACGTTCCAAAGCTTCCGGCGGTATTGCGGTTGCTAGTTTCATGATGCTGAACTCTTACCTTCTGAGTTCTCGATAATCTTGGGGGTCTTGCCCTCCATGATGGCGACAGCAGAGTTTGTGGTTCCGAGATCGATACCGATCACGGCGCCCTTGACCTTCTCATCGGTCGACTCGTACCTGGCAAAGGCGGGAGTGAAAGGCTTTGCCCTCACGAAGCCCGTTGCCCTGGGGGTTACCCTGGGAAGCTGTTGGCAAGTTTCAGTTAGCTCTGCAAGCAAAAATTGAGCACTTCAAGGTTGCGCAAAACTTACAGCCCTCGAAAGTCTTGACGCGAGCATTGTGACGTGTGTGTGTGTGTGAAGGTGTATTAAGTTAATACAGAAAAGAAAACGATAGAACAGAAATGAAGGTTATGTTTTGTTACAAGCGCGAGAAAGAAGTAGGTTCGTTTTTGCTGTCGTGATGAAAAGACAGGATGGATGATGTGTTGAAGAAAAGATGGAAGCGCCAGAAAATCTTTCGCGAAAAAATATAGCTGCACGGTCTGCGCCGTCAATGGAAGCTCAGGGAATTACAAGTGGGTCTCTGGAGCTGCCGGAATGAATCGGGTGGGTCCCGGTGAAATTCTTTGCACTACACACGTGACTGTCATGGATACTCTGGACTTTGCTGGGCTTGCATGTAGAATGAGCATGAATCAATCGATTCATTAGTAATCTTTGGTCAAAAGGAATTTTACTCTACCGGCGTGAACCTCTGTTGAGGCGAAACTCTACTCAATCAGCAACTTGCTGCCAAATCTTGACACGTTCTCCAGGTTACACATTTAGCACCTATTCCTTTTGTGTATCACTCACTATGCTAGTCAGATGTAGTCATTCCCCTATTGTCCACACCAAGGAAAAAGAAAAGAAAGAAAGAAAAAAAAAAGCTAATTAGATGTCATGGTTTATCCGGCATTCCATCATATGCATGGCGTGGCTTGGGGTGAGCAAAGTTGGAGCTTTATTATTTTTGCGTAACAAAAATAAGCAATCAACCTCTTCCTTGCCCCTCTAGTACCCCGTCCGTCGGCCCATAGGTAAGATGGTCTGGTCTAGGAAGTAGGTAGTGTGCTCATACCCTTCCTCCCGTTCAGCCTGATCCTTACGTCAAGTCCAGGCAAACGCTTTGCCTCGCCTCATGGCAGCATGTGCTATGGCCCTATGGACGAATAAGAGCCAACATTGGCCCAACTGACTTTACCTATGTTATTCCCTGCACTTCTGTCACAACGCATTGCCTTTGTTCATTCACACCTGTGCCTTAGTTACTTGTTTTATCGACTGTTCTTACAGCCAACGTCTGTGATCGTGGACACCAAGCACTGCTGCGCCGACGAGTATTTTATCATCGGGTTCCCTCTTCTCGTCGTCCGTCGCCTGTGTCCACTCCTAGCTCTACCTACTTTGAGAGTAGTTCCCCCCTACCTACCTAGCCAGTCCGGTGGACGCTAGCATTGTGGATTCAAGTCAAGTTAATTTCGGCCCACCGTATGCAATAAAGTCGATTCTGCCGCTTGCCGTACTGTGATTACGTCGTATTGTACCGCAGGCTGAATCCCGCGTTCCCCACGTTCAGCCAAACGACCAAACGGCTGGAATCGACATCACCAAAGATCACCTACCTCACATTGAAGTGACATAACACACCGATCGGCTGCTGTACCTGCCAACCGGCGTGTCTTCTGTGCAACCACGCAGGTATCCGTTTGGTTGGTTTTCAGTTGGAAGAACTTGAGTATTCTGCGCCTTGATCAGACACCGAACTGCGTCGAGCGAACTCAGAAACCGTCTTGCAACCAACAATCGTCGGCGGCGCCAACGAGCATGGCCGTGACGGAGAGCACCCCGTATGCTTCTTTTTTTCTTTTGATTTTCTTCTCCCAGGCGTCGCTTGCGACAGCTACAAGACCTAAAGCTTCATATAATTGAGTTCTTGATGTTGCACCTTATCTACTAGTGTGCACTCATGCTAACGCACCCGCTTATGTATCACAGCCTCTGTGCGACGGAAACCCTCATTTCGAAACGAAAGCGACGCCATTACCGCACTTCAGTCGTCCCCATGTGCGTTCCATCCCCTCACAACCTCGATCGCTGGCACATCGCTCACTGACAGGATCAAATGGCAGACACTGGCAGCTTCGGTCATTAATCGGTAGTGGTCGCGATGGGGTCATTTATTTCGCCACTGGCAATGGAAACCTCCACCTACAAAGGCTAGACACCAAGTCTCTCGAGACCGAAACCATACAGCTTCTATCCTTCTCCCCCCGATGTCTTGTGGCTCAAAATGGATGGGTTTGCTGCGGTGGGGAGACGGGGGAGTTTGTTGCGGTGCAGGTCGAACCTCAAACCTCTAATCGCAGAGGCTCCTTGCCTGGTCGAAATTCTTCCCCTGTGCCTTTCCCTACCGGCAGATCCGACGCATCGATGATACAATTCCCACGTTCCCACCTTATTGCGCCTATGCCTCGGAATAAGGTGTACGGCAAGGAGCGCGTCAACTGTATAACTCTTTGGTTCCCGCCAAACTACGTACAACCGCACGAATGTGCTTACAAGTCGCCGGTTGCTGTGCTGGCAAATAACGATAAGCACGTCACTATTGTCGATCTCCATACCATGGATGGTATCGACACTTTACAGTACCCAGACTGTGTGAACCGAGCACTCATCTCTCCCGACGGACAGCTCCTCGTTGCGGTTGGCGATGACCCATACCTCTACGTTCATGAGCGCACCGATACGGCCGACAACAGCCTGGAGGAAGATGTATCGATGGAGCTGTCCATATCCTCTTGGCAGCTAGTGCAAAAGGTCCATTTGAAAAGCCAACGGAAGCACGACAAATCAGATCATCGCGGTAGCTTTGCGGCTTGCTTCTCTAACACTGGGTCATATCTCGCAGTAGGGACACAGTATGGCATGATTTCTATTTTTGAAACATCTGCCATATTGGAACATGGGGAGGACGCGCTTCGCGCTTACTTTCCCTCTTCAAGGCCAGCAGTCGAGAATGCATCTCCTCATGACCCTCTTTCGGCCCTGGGCGCAGTGCGGGAGATGGCATTTTCCCCCGGCCCACATGACATTCTGGCGTGGTCAGAGGACCGCGGCCGCGCAGGGGTTGCAGACTTGCGCTCCGGATTTGCTACACGTCAAATTCTCTATCTCGATGGGGAAGACAAAGCAACAGAGCATTTGGATATAGCTGACAAGAGCGCAATTGACCCAAGAAGATTGGACTCCCATACGTCCCGATCTGGAACAGTGGCTGGGGATCTCCTAAGAGCACTGGATGCGTCGGATTCTGGAGGCCAGCGTACTCGTCAAGAGGATAGCTATCAAAGTCCGTTGACGGGAGAAGAAACCCAGGTTCTAGAGGCGTTGCAAGAGCACAGGAGACGGAGAGAGCAGAGAGCGGCTGCGGCTAGGGAATTAATGAGGCACCGATACAGTTCAACAGCTACAACCCCATATTTGGCCAGGGCCGTCGCGGCGGCTGGGGCGGATTCGAGGCCGGCAGTACCACCGCCGCCTGCCCAGTTGACTGACAGCGAGAGGGAACGAGAATTGGAACGTCGCGTGGCCAGGGTGCGAGCAGCGCGTGGGACGGAGCCGAGGCCGGCAATACCGCCGGCGCCTGCGCAGTTGACTGACAGTGAGAGAGCGCGCTGGGAATCGGAGCGTCGCGATGCGTTGGCCGACTTTTTGATTGGCGAAGCGACTAATCGTATCGAGGAGCCATCATCACGCCTTGGGGGGCAGACACTGAACCCCGTGACCAGGATGCATGTGCATATGCAGCGAGTTCAGGAGAGGAATGCGCGTGAGGAGCGTCTCTCGCGACAAAGGAGAGGACAGGATGGGCGGTCGGGACGGAACGAGGAAGCAGCCTCGCAGGGGCAGGAACAAGAGGCCAGACGAAATGATGGCTTTGCAGGCCAAAGCCGAGAGCAGAACGTTGACGCACACAGGGAACTTGTCCAGAGGTTTCTCCGTGACGGTGAGGAGGATACGCCATCTTCAAGCGCCACTATGGAGCGCTATTGGACGGAACGATATCGAGCCAGTGTTGGGACGGCTGCAGACTCAAGCGCAGCCTCTAGAGTCGACCCTGGGACGACACAAACCAGGGCCTCGACCACACAATCTGATTCGGCGCGAGATCCTGACTGGATGGCGGGACTCCCTATCCCAATTCAGCTTCCTGGTCGTCGGTTAAACAATGCTACCCGTACGACTACTAGTACCGACAGTACGGGTAGCAACACGCGAATAAGCAGCTGGGGTGAATTGGGCGCTCTCTATGGGGCAATGTCCAACATTGCCGTTTCCAATCACCAACTCGGTGGAAGCGAACTTCCTATCTATATGAACGAAACGACCGCGGAGCCTCGGCAGACTTCGAGCAACAATACGGCAACCGTTGCATCGCTGAGGGATCACGCGCTGAGGGACCACGAGGCAGCTTGGTTTTCGTTATTGAGGCAGGTTGGGATGCACACAAACAGAGCCAGTACCAGGACGGTGGGCGATGAAACCGCTGGATTGACATGGAGTGACGATGGATCAACTTTGTGAGTGAACAACCGAAGATGGATATCGCCCGTCATCTAGGCTGGATGCTAACATGGAACTTTTACAGATACGTCGGTGCCGTGGACGGCATATATGAGTTTCACGTGGACATCCAGGCGCGTAAGTTTAATCCAAGCATTGAACTGCGCTGAAAGATGCCACACCCCGCTTTCTTCAGCACCAGGAAACGAATATGCTTTAACGAAGTGGTGCGGATTTTCATGGATATCTTGGTGTTTGCAAGAGTTCAACTTTGTTTCTTATGACTGTGATATTATACCCCCCAAAAGTACAGCCATCATATTGCAGCGTTATATCTTCTTGTTTACTTTTTGCATGTATTGTACTTTGTCTTATAATTAATTGTATCTTATATTTGTCATTCGGTGGATTGGTATTTTAGGGAACCCGCGCGGTTAGGATCGGCACAGCAGACTCTGAATTGAAGAATGGCTATAAACCATTATTTGAAGCCAATTTCTCTGAGTGCCATCTTAGAACTGGTGAAATATTTCATTCATCTATATAGCAGTCTTTCAACTTCTTCTGCGATCGCGAGGCTACTTGTTAGTCCAGGGCTTTCAATGCCTAGAAGGTTGACCCAGCCCTCAAACCCATCCTCCTTCCTGATGACAAAGTCCAAAAAGCCACTCCCCGAAAGCACAGCGCTTCGCTCTCCCAGCTTGGGCCTGATGCCAGCATAATCCGGCGTCAGAGCCTGCTCATCAACGCCAGGAAGGTACTGCTTGATCTCGGCAATTGCCTCGGGGAGCCTGGCGGAGTTCACAGCAAGATCGTCAGGCGAGTCGACCCATTCCACGTCGGGACCGAACCTGATGCGGCCCGCCATGTCCAGGGTGAGATGCGTGCCGAGCCCAGCACCACCAGGTCGCGGAGCCGGATAGACCAGCGTCCCCACCCGGGGCCGCGACGCCCCGTACGAAAAGTAGTTCCCCTTGGCGTAGAACATCCTCAGGTGCCGCTCCGGGGGCACAATCATGTTGTGCAGGTCGACGGCGCCCAGCCCGGCGGCGTTGACGACCGTCTCGGCGGTGATTGTGGTGGTCTCGTCGCCACTCCTCACGACCAACGACCACCCGCGACCGCCACCGAGGGGCTCCACGCCGACCACGCGCGAGAGCAGGGCCACGTCCCCGCCGTTCTCCTCAAACTCGCCCTGCAGCGCCAGCATCAGGGAGTGGCTGTCCACGATTCCCGTCTCGGGGCTCTCGAGCACGCCGGCCTCGGCGCGGACGTCGGGCTCGCGCCTCCGCGCCTCGTCGCGCCCGACCCAGCGCAGCGGCACGCCGATCCCGGGCCTGCCGGCGTGCTCGTAGATGCGCTGCAGGGCCTGGTGCTGCGTCTCGTCCTGCGCGACGATCCACTTGCCGGTCCTCCGGTGGGGCACGGAGTGGGCGCGGCAAAAGTCGTACAGCAGGCCCCGGCCCCGGACGCAGAGCTCCGTCTTGAGCGTGCCCTCGCCGTAGTAGATTCCCGCGTGGATCACCTCGCTGTTGCGAGATGAGGTCTCGGTGCCGACGGCCGAGTGGCGCTCGAGCAACACCGTGCTGGTGCCGGACCGCGCTGACAGGGCCCGACACACTGCCAGGCCCACCACGCCGCCGCCGACGACGGCGTGCGTGTAGTCGATCTGCCGCGCGGGCGATGAGGAGAAGTGCCGTAGGATCCTGTGGCTTTGTGGCGTTGCCAGGCGGCACCTCGCGACCTTGGAGAAGATGATCGCAAGGTGCCGGTTTTCGATGGGGGTAGTCTAGCGTGGAGAGAGATTGGCTTGGACGTTGGATCACACAGCTAAACAATTAGCGATAGGTAAAACTGTTCTTGAAACTAATTCTCTATTTTGGATGTAAATTGACGGAAACAGAGGCTGCAGTCAAATCCCAGGCGAGTTCAGATTACAGGGTAGTGGTTTGAAATAAGTTGGTGGTTTTCGCGTGATGGATGATGCCATCTGACGTCGCCAGCGGCGTGTGCTGTGACCCGCTAGATTGAGCTTACCAAGGTACACAAGGTACACAATTTATGCCAAACTTTCAGCATCGTTCCTGTCTATGCAAAAATAAATAATAACACCGAACCAGGGCCTTCAGTCGTACAAGGTAGAAATGGGGAGGTTTATAATATCTATTGGATTTTACCATCGTCTGTCTTATACTCGATACATCTTTAGAATTGCTCTCTTTTTCCCCCGTTGCCTTGATATACCCGAGCGAACCTGCAAATACCCCACATATCCTCAGCCCCTGACTTGAGCCAGAATCTCCTTGAGTGAAGCGAGAAACGTTGTAACCTCATCCTCAGTGCCCACGGTTATTCTCAGGCAACCAAGACATCCGTGCTCCTTACCCCGGAAGCGCACCACCACACCTCTCGACTCAGCCAATCTCTCGTAGACAGCAAGAGCAGTGGCATTGTCCGGCTGCCCTTGAGCATTGAGGATCTCGTAGAGCAAGAAGTTGCTAGCCGTACCTCCCATCAACCTGCCAACACCCTCAGTCTTGGCCAGCTCGGCAATGAGCCGATCCCGCTGCTGGATGATCTTTTCCCGACTGGCCCGCATGGCGGCCAAACCCTTGGGCGATGCTGCGTACGAAGCCAGAGCGCTGGTTGGGCTGGAGATGTTGTAAGGCGCCTTGAGTGAGTTGAGCAGGCTGGCGATCTCGGCCGAGGCAAAGGCGGCGCCGAGGCGGATGCCGGCCAGGCCAAAGGCCTTGGAGAAGGTCTGCATGACGACGAGGTTGGGCCACTCGAGCACCCACTCGGCGAGGGAGGTGCCTTCGGGCGCAAAGTCGACGTAAGCCTCGTCCAACACCACGACGCCGTTCCAAGTAGGGTGCTCCAGCACGCGCTTCACGTCCTCCTTGGCCAGCAGCGACGCGGTCGGGTTGCCGGGAGAGCAGAGGTAGACCAACTTGATGGTGTCGGCGTCCGGGGCCGACAGCGCCGCGAGCACGGCGTCGGTGTCTAGCGCGAAGTCCGGCGCGGGGAGCAGGGGCACCTTGACGAGGCCGACATCGTTGACCTGTGCCGAGACCGAGTACATGCCGTAGGTAGGCGGGCAGACTAGGATACGGTCCCGAGCGGGAACGCAGAAGCAACGCAGCAGGCCGTCGATGGCCTCGTCACTGCCCACGCCGACGAAGAGGTTTTCAGGCAGCAGCGTCCCCGAGGTGTGCACCTTTGTGTTGCGCAGGTTGCACAGCAGCTGCTTAAGGTCGGCTTGGTGAGGGTCGGGGTACCTATGCAGGCCCAGGAGGTCCAGGGCCGGACCGCCGTTCGTGGTACCCTGCCCTAGGATGGCCTGCGCATCGTCGGGTGCGATGGAGGGGCCAAAGGCATTCTCATTCGCATCGAGCAGGACCTTGGTTCCGTCATCTTTGTAATCGCTGCGCGTAGAAAAAAAGAAAAGGATCGACAAATGAGACAGTCAGAGAGATGGATCACTTTTTCAAGGTTTTCTGGACCCGTTGTGTAAGTAAGCACTTACTCTCTGGCGCAGCGATATGGTTGCAGTGCCAATATGTTAGGGCGGGCGCATTTTTGTAAATTGAAAGGTGACATTGTGGTAGGTGAGAGACGACTTGTGACGAAATCCAAAAAACCTGCCAAAAGAAAATCAAATATGAGGCTTGAAGTGGTTTGAGTACAAAAGACGTAATTTGTTGATAAATTATTCAAGTGCTACTTCTGTCTGCCCATGTGTGACTCAGTTCTGAGAATACGCTTTACTACAAAGCGCATATCGATGATTATGCTGTCGGGTAGGGCCATTTGGACGAATTACAGACCCAGTGTTATTGCCCGGGTTGCCGATTTCGGCTGGGCTTCTGGCTGGGTGGTTAAGGTACTGTATTTCACTTCATTCAAATCATATGAAGCAATGATAATTTCTAGAAGAGCAATCTATATCGAATGTAAACCGGGGAAACATTCTTTTTTCTTTTCTTTCTCACTGTTGGCAAATCCTGACCAACCATTCAATCCTGTGCGTACCTTGGAGCTCTTGTGCAGGCAGGTAGGCTTGGTAGGTACGTACAGTACACAGTGTTCAATATCCAACAAAACGTGATTTGTAAACATCAGGAATATCTGACCCAATAATGGACTGTATCAGTGGAAAATATGGTCGTTTATATTGTAAATAAACCAACTCAGCTACTTGTATCGGTAAGATTTACTAGTACTAATAATTCACTCATGTTTGTCTTCATATCATGGTAGTTACCGGGTAGGTGGTCACAACGCGCTCCTGATTCGAGCAGTGCGCATTTCAAATGACACAAGCCTGCATTCTCTATTCTCTGAACCCATTGACTTTTCTCTAGTCTAGCACATGTGCTACACCATTGTAATATACCTACCTAAGAGAGCTCAGGCTGATTGCTCTTCTCAACCCCAATGTTGCACTTGAACTGGCATATAGCCTCGGATTATGACGGGACCAATTTCTAAGGTGCAAAGAAGTCATGTCCCCCGCCCGAAAAGTTCGCAATGCCACTCCGGAGCAGAAACCAAAACAGCTAGTCTAGTGGATACCGCCCTCAACTGCGTATTTTTCCCAGCCAAGTACAGTCCATCCATCCGCCTGCATGTCGACGGTAACCCTGGGAAGGTGAGAATGAGGGCAATATACATTGCGTCAGACCTGAACCCGGTCTGGTCGGGTGAGCTTGCATGCACCATGACGGATCACACGGCAGGACTTCTTATTTCCCCTCTCCCAGGCCGGAAGAATTGCACATATGCGGGTGCAGCCAGTCAGCAGCGGCATAATGGCTCCGTCGCGATATATATACCGCGTGCGTGCTGCATCCCTCGGCAGCGAGTGATCATGAGCTTCCTTCTCTAGTATCTGCTTGCTCCACTGCTTCAAGGGATAGCTTGCTTCTTGCTGTATTCCCCTCGTGGCGATAGTATCTCTCTCTATCCAGCCCCCTTGCTAAGCCATGCATCCCCTTATTTTTCTGTTGCTGGGCGCCATATCGGCAGCTTCACCTTGTCAGGCACGCGATAAACCGTTTGACAACCTGATCACGTTTGGTGACAGTTTCACGGACAACGGCCGTCTTCGATACTATTTCTTGAACGGAGCCAACCCTCCCCCGCCAGGTACCATCCACCCTGAACTCAATGTGACGGCCAGCGGTGGCCTCGCATGGGGCCAGTTCGCTTCACGGGCCGTGGGCTCTAGATATTTTGACTACGCCGTCAGCGGTGCTGTTTGCTCAAATAAGATAACCCCTCGTTATTTCGCTGGTCTCAACAGAACCTTCCCCTCGGTGCTGGAAGATGAGCTGCCGTCGTTTGTGGCAGACGCGACAGTTCCTGGTGACGTGCTTTATGCAGGAGACCGCACGGCAGAGAACACCGTTTACGCCTTGTGGATTGGGACCAATGATATCGGTCAGAATGCGTTTTTGACCGATTCACAGGTCGCCGGGACGAATCTCAGTACCTTCATCGATTGCATCTGGTAGGTTCCGTAACCTGGCCCTCACAATTTAATACTTAGAAAGGCTGTCCCTAACTGCAATCGGCTGGCGTATCAGGGAGGTCTTTGACGGGATATACTCCGCTGGCGGTCGCCGTTTTGTGCTACTGAACGAGGCACCTCTCGAGCTGTCCCCTCTGTACGCCCCTAGCGGGATCGGTGGCTCCGGAGACTCTACGCTCTGGCTGAACAAGACGAGCTATAATGAAACCGAATACAGCCAAAAGATGATGCAGTACACAAGCACTGTCAATTCTGTCTTTGACTACGGCGTGCCGTTCAATTTGTTGATCCAGAGCCGGTGGCCCAAGGTAGAATTCTCCATCTTCGACGTCCACAGCCTCTTGTCCGAAATTTCGAACAACCCGGAGGCCTACCTCGATGCACCGGCGAATTCGACAGGCTTCTATCACTACTGCCGTCCGCAGAACAGCTCCGACTGCACAAATGCCGCCGAACCCAGTTCGAGCTTCATGTGGTGAGTATGGCAGTGGGTGATGGTGAAGTCATGCCTTTGTAAAAATGTGGGCAATAATCTAATGTCTGTTTTTTTTTTCTTTTTTTAGGTATGATGAGCTGCACCCATCTGAGCGGACTTGTGAGTATTTCTTTCATCTCGTGCTCTATTTTAGAGTTTTACTCTCTCTCATGTGTCCGAGTGATTGCTAATCTTGGATCTGGGTTTTTGTCTTCAGCAATGCACATTGCGGACGAGTTCCTTCAAGTTCTGGAGAAAAAATCGGCATACGGCAAGACCTGGGTGTCGTAGTAGAACGGAAACCAAAGGCCAGTTGGTAAGCACGGGGATCATTTAATATATTAATGGATCGCTGGCTCTGTAACGACATGCAAGGTGCACACTTAGAACTGAAATAGCCAGTAATATAGTAAGAGAGAAATTCCTTAGCAGAAAGGGCCAACCGTACAGGAACAATGTGTTTGTATTGGTTCTTTGGAACCAAGGTTTCCCAGTTCCAAATACAAATTGCGAGACACCAGACTCATGATCCATCAAGCGGATCGATATCCAACCGATACTGAAAAATGACAAACTGAGCCAAGTATAAAGTAACTTCAGGCACACAAACGGCAGTTGGTCTTGATGGAGGTTTTCTCCATGGTCTACGGAGTAAAAAGCCTGTCGGCTCCACGCTTGTACTTTTGCTGGCCCACTGTCAAGAAACGACCTACTGCTTCGAGAGTACTGGTCAATTTTTGACTTCTGACTTCCGCTCAGGTCGATCGTAACAATACCAGGACCTTCTTCCGCACATATGCGCCGCCTAAATTTCTTCTTCCAACCTTAGAAACTTCCTCATCCTGAGCTACACAAAGCTAGGGATTTATTCTGAGTCAAAATTTACACATATTAATGCCTTTGGCGAGCAAGGCAAGGTACATACCTTGGCAGGGGTGTGTCCGCATCAAGGTATTCGAGTCTTGTTGGCATCCCATTGGCTGTCTCAGCAGGGAGACCCCCTGATGCGCCCCACTTACGCGCACGAGCTGCGCAGAACAAGCACAGAGAAAGTTAGGTTCCTTGCTTCGCGCTGTTGTTTGGGCCACCACACAAACCGTTTGCAAGGCAGCGCAGACCATCGATCAATCCAAGTCGTCCATTAAGCCCCCTCTGGTTCAACCCATTACACCCCTCCCGGCAAGCAACCGACGTCTGCTGCTGGCGTTTTCCGGAGCCTCTTGATCCACCCCCCTTGTCTTGCCTTTTGCTTGTTACATCTGAGGTCGCGTCGCCGGTCGCTGGCTTGCCGCCGCTGCTGCCCAGCCCGCTGCCACTTAAGCCATGTCGTATCAGCAGCCGCCGCCCTATGGCTTTCCCAACAACGCCGCCGGTCCAACCTTCAATGGTGCCGCCCCACCACCGCAGAACCTTCACATCCAGCCCGGACAAGATTTGGGCCAGCCGCCGCAGTCTATGGTGTACACTCCGCAGCAACAGCAGCAGCAATACGCAATGGCTTCCTCCCACGGCCATTTCCAACCAGGTCCTGGCATGATGCCGACACCCGGACCCGGAGCCCCCGGTATGATGCAGCAGAACCCTCCCGGTATGATGCCGTCTCACATGGCACCGAACGGTCAGAGTAAGCTCTCCTTCTTCCCATCCCGGACGCGCCCTTTTTTGTCGCGTGACCTAGGCTTCGGACGTGCAAGAGGTGTGACGGACGACCGCTGATGCGTCTGTCCCATTTGCAGTGCCGTACCAGGCGCCATATACCACGTCTCAATATGGCGTCGGCGTGCCCTCACCCGCGCAACCCCAGATGGCAGGCAACTTCAATCCCATGGCCGGCCCGATGCCAGGTTACCCGATGAATGCGCAAGCGATACAGCAGCAGCAGCAGCAGCAGCAACAACAACAACAACAACAGCAACAACAGCAGCAGCATATGATGCAGCAGCAGCAACGAATGCACCAGTCGCAACAACATCATCCATCCATGGGGCAAGGTCATCAGCAGAGAGCTTTCAATCCAATGGCCGCTCAAGCGCAGGCGCAAGCGAGTCCCAACACGATGTCGCCGCATCAGGGACAGTTTCCCCCTCCACAACAGCTTCCCCAGGCTGCAAAGCAACCGCAACCGCAATCTCAGCCACCGCAACAACCTCAACAGCAACCGCAGCAGCAGCAACAGCAACAACCACATCAACAGCAACAGCCACCACAGCAGCATCACCAACAACAGCATCAGCAGCAACAGCAACAACCACATCAACAGCAACAGCCATCACAGCCCCCACAACAACAACATTCGCAACAGCAACCAAGCAGTGCGACTGTGACCACGCCCCAGACCCCGACTTTCCCACAGATGGGAGCTGGAAGCAATCCGCTCGATGCAACCATGTCGCAAACACCACTCAGTCCTGGAGCGCATGCTCGAGAGCAAGAGCGCATCGCCACGATTCTCGAGATCAACAACGAGCTCATGTACGAAGCCTTGGTCCTCCAAAATACTCACTTTGCGCACAAAGCCGAAAACGACACCAAAGACCAAGCCGGCAATCCTATTCCCAGAGAGCCTACGGCGGTGGAGCAGCCGATAAATAACGATCTCTTACAGTAAGCCGTCGTATACTTCTCATTTTGTGATGTCTTTCCCCCATGCTTGTAACCCCCCAGCTAAGGAATTTGCACTAGTGTCATGAGGCGGTTGCAGTCAAATATAGCCTACTTGATGACTTTGACGGACCGGAAGACGGTGTTGCCATGCCCGGCTTATCTAACACCCCCACCGGCAAACCTGACGATTAAACTCAGGAACATACCGCCGAAATCCGATGGCTCAGAGGAGGCCGCAGATCCTCACGTTGATCGTGAAGAAAGGGTTAATTTGATTAGGACTCTGTACGAACGCTTGCAAACGTTATATCCTGGCGTGGACTACTCAAAAGAGCCCATATACGGACAGAAGATGCAAGAAACGATGCAGGGCCAGATACCTCAAAGTCAACCACCGCCGCCGCAGATGCAAGGCCAGGTAGGCCAAGGACAGGTACCGATGCAGATGCAAATGCATATGCAAGGTATGGCTCCGGGACATGGCCAGCCTCAGATGCACATGAAAAATCAGCATAACCTTCAATCTATGGGCCAAGGCCAGGCTGCCCAGATGCACATGTACCAGAACCACCAGGCTCACAGAAATCCAAACCAGGCGAGTCCAGGGATGGTGCCTCAGCCAGGCTCTCGTGGCACGCCTCAAATGTCCCATATGGGCATGCCCGGTCAGCAGATGGCACCACTTCAGTCCAATTAGGGATATGGACTTTACGGTGAAGAAAGCGAGCAGGCTGAACATTTTGAACTGGGTGGCAGTCCAAACCTGCAGGGGCTATACGGTCACGCACTCGCACATCTACACTTTGACAGCCCGTTTGGGTATGGGACTTGCTACGTTGATGGCCAAGCATATGGCATTGATCCGGCGGAAGGCTATGGGTCTGGTTCTGTTCAAGCAGATAGCCAGTACTTTCCCGCTGATCCGGACGAACCTTTTGGCGAGACAGTATATTTCGAGTGTTAGTTGAGGTCCTCCTCGCGATATTATATCAGTTCTATTTTCTTGCCCTCCTTCACATGCCTGCGAAACATATTGAAAAAAACACTTTCATCATAATTAAGGGGGGGCCAGGCGGTTGATGGAATATTCCTGCACAGGTTAATTTGCTTCATGTTGGATCGCGTGGCGCATATGGCATTCTGGAATAGCGAAGCGTGACTCTCTTGGTGGGTGGCTTTGTTGGCGCAGAGGCAAGCGGCATTGATACGGGTTGCTTAATGTCTTTCACTGTTCTTATTTTCTAGCGATCTGTCGCAAACTGTAGTAGTAGTAAGCTAATCAATATAAGGGGGTGGCGTGCAGAACAGAATTTCAGAATAGGAGGAGCTGGGTAAGATTCCATCAATATTGCTTCGATGCTCAGTCTGCAACCTGACCACTCTGGTTTTAGGGAACCTTGCCTACGCAGGTAGGTATCAAGGAGGCAGACAAGGCAGATATCTGATAGCAAGAGGGAAAGAAATCTGTCATTGCCGGTCATTGGCGGTTATTAGGTGTCCCTAGCACTTATTTTTTCCTACCTTTACAGCCATCTCTTGCAATCCTTTTTTATTTTTATTTCTATTTTTTCATTTTTTTGCACGTTGAATGGCGATATTTGCAGAGAATAGCTATGCTCCAGAAACAACTGAATCACTAAAAAAGTTCCAATACGACCATCTCACAGCAACCGCAGGATCGAGTATTCAACACCAGGGTTGCGCCACGCCCTCGGGCTGATCCCGGCGTTTTCTTTTTCTTTTCCTTTTTTTAACACTTCTAAAAATCGAGCCGTTGCGGCAGAGCGATTAGGTTGGTAACCGACTAAGAAACGCACCTCTCATCCGATTGGTGCGCGGTTCTTAGTCGTCGAGGGTGACAATCGGCTGCGGTTGCTTCTCGCTTCCGGTGCCTGCTTACTGTGCCTGCCGGCAGCTCGGGTGCAGGTACAGTACCTGACGTGGGTCGCTTTGTTACCACGTAGACACAAGGCCTGGTGGAGGAGGGGCTTAGGGGGGATTGGCGACACCCTGCCCGTGTTTAATTTCAATCAAAAGGTACCGAGGTCCCTGGAAGGCGAGGTACTTTGTATTTAGATACAGTAACCGACCGATACATCCTCCTTCACGTCATCAGGAACATTTCGCACCGAGATTCTGATCTTCGTCTAATCTAGGTGGACTCAACCATGGGAAGTACATCATTTGGGATCATTGACCTATTATCTTTAGAAATACTAAAAGATTCGTGGAATGCGGCGCGATCCGCAGAATCGCATGGGGGGTTTCAAGGCGCGCAAGGCGCGGTATCGTATCTACAATAGGGTTTGTAGACCTTGCATTCGATGTAACGCCGGCCGGCAATGTTGTTCTGTTTGGTGCCGTATCTTCCCTCGTCGGAATTCTTTTCTTTTGGTCCGACAAAATCTGGCCTGGAAGTCCACCGATGAAATTGCCTTGGGCACTTTGGATGCTTAGTCACGGGGTCTTGTCTTGATTTGAAAGAAAGAAAAAAGAAGAAAGAGGAAAAATAAAATCAAAAACTGCGTCCGACCTTGGGATGAACGGTTTGGGCCGTCAAGCCTGAAGTTTTATCTCGTTGATATTTGTTCCGACCTTTTCTAGGAATGCTTGTGATTAAATTACTGCCTACATTCGGGCCACATAATGTATCTCGAATCAGGGTTGGAATGGCTTGACTCTGTATTGGAAGGCAAGACACAGCACAGACTTGACAGAGTGGCTGGTGTTATGCTATTAGAATTCAAGTCTAGACTACCATAGTAGTTCTAGGCAGGGTTAGCTCGTGCTCATAGTGGGCAGGTATGGGTAAGGTGGCGAGGGCAGCGGTTCTTAAATTAGAGGCGCCCGCCTAGAGTGGGCGGGCCCCTTGGCAGATCCTATGCAGGTACTGCCAAAAGTCTACGACGCGTAAGGTGGAGGGTGGAACCGAACCCCAAATGCCTGGTATGGAGACTGATCATGAGTAGGTAGGTATTTGTGGAACTGGATTGCTTCTATAAATCTACACGGCTTGACCGGAGGAAATCATGCCTCTTGGCATTAAACAAAGCGTGTATTTCTGGCCTGCCGGTTGCCGAGTAAAGCAAGGAAAAGACCGAGCAAATAAGCAACCAGAAATTCCATCATATTCCTTTCAGTGGAGGTTAATAATCTCTACCCAGTGTGATTTCGCTAGCTGCCGCTTGGGCGCCGGAAGCATACGTGGGATGGCTCGGCTCCATCCTATTTCCTGCCCTCCACTGTTTTTTTTCCATCCTATCCATGTCCAAAGAGAGTTTCCGCATGTTGTTTATGTGTAGTATTGCCAACACAATAATATGAAAACACAGGTTTGTTGCCACGGTTTTCTTCATAAGATACACAAAGGCACCTTTTACCACAAGAACCTTCGTCAACCAGTCGAGTTGAAACCCTTCGATCAATGAAACAAAGAACTGGGGCAATTTCCCTTTTTCCCAGGTGACCCCGCCAGCTTGCACTTGCTTGGTTGGTGACTCCTGTGACACTGTGACACTTGCAGCAAAACCAAAATTCCAACGATCTCCATCCCTGGCCACACTTGGCTTCTGCAGCGAATGAGACCCCCTGTTTGGGTATTTTTTGACGCTTCTGTCAGGCACTACCCCCTGACCTGCATGCGATCCTCGCACTGCATTAGGCCTGTCCAAAGTTGGCCTAAAC
>JAVHJQ010000416.1:0-19950 GCA_031306095.1 Pyricularia sp. CD86 | reverse complement strand
TGCGCCATTCTTTTTTTTTATTTTTTTTTTTTTTTTAAAAAAAAAAGGTTGATAATGATTTGTGACGAGACTGACGAGTAAGGGTTTACGAATCGGTGTGGCTATTTTTGCTCCGATTGTTGCAAACGGATAATTTGCTGGGCTGGCAACTTAAACTTGAGATTAAAAACCAGAGTACCGTGTTGTTTTTGTAGACAGCTGTTCAATCATCCAATCGGCGGTGACTCCTGTCAATTGTTTGTCGTCTGAAACTGCCGTGCCGTACCAGGAAAACAAACCCCGGGTTTCCATGACGCGAGATGAATCACTTCGGTGGGTCAAATCTTTAGGGGCTTTTCAGCTTCAGAGGCGCAATTTTTGCCACTGAAAATTCGGGTTGTATGCTCATGGTAAAACAGAATGCTAGATTACATACTGAATGTCTTTTTTTTCTTCTTTTTTTCGGCGCTTCTTGCTAGTGTAAATGACAGAGGAGTTGCAGGTTTACTTTGCTCCAATGCGACAATCCACTGGTATAACGTATCGGGCTGCATTCAGGGGCCCAATGCGACGTGGGGCTACCTTAGCAGCCTGAACGACAGTAATGGAAGAGATCATGTTGTACTTCGTAGATGTTGGGGATACACATGTCCAGACTCCTTGCTGCTAACAGCTAACACAAAAAGGCTGCTTTGGGTAAAAGAGATTACGACAGCGATCTGGGTCCTGAAAGCATCCTTACAAACTGGTAAGCCCAGGTTATATTCCCTGTGTGTCATTTTATCCCCCTTCCGCGGCAGAATAACGACGTCAAACAAGTCTCTCTATAACCTGGCTTTACAGCCATGGGCCTCGCTACAGCGCACGATTATCGTGGAGTTTTCTCAACGTATGAGGCTTGCTCTTTACGCGACCCCAGCCTCGCTCTTGGCCATCACCAGCCCGCTGGTAGAGAGGATGAGAATTTCGAGCTGCTTATTATCCTGGGTGGTGAAAATACTGTTCGTTGCTCAATGATGCTGAATAACTACGTGTACGGAGACCAATGTGGCTTTTCTATTCGCAGGATTCTCAACGGGGCGTTCTTATAAAAAGAGACGAGTTACTTAGGGAGCCCTTTATACTACAGCGTGTTTCAATATCCGCCTGGGCTGCTATATGATAAAAATGCTAAGTGGTACGTCCAACAATTGCCAGTTGACCCCAATTCAATTCTCGGCCTCGTACATCCTGGCCTCCATGCAGCTTCCGAGGCCCGTTGTGCCTTGATAATGTTAAATTTTCGATTCGAAGATCCACCAAAAACTGTTTCTCTTGAGGGCTCCCCTCAGCCTGCCCATCATCGAACAAATGCGTATAATGTATTGGAGCTCGACCCCGGCTGCTTTATTGCGCTCTGATTAATGACCCAGTCGTCGCATATTACAATCTAAAGAGAAATTTAGGTCCTTTTAAGCCTGAACGGTAGTACAGGTAGGTTAGACCAGCAATATTATACCCTAATGTACACGTTCCGCAATCATTGAGGACCTCACAGAGCTTGACTATGTTTACAGAGACGTCAATCTGGGTGTCAGAGGCCTGCTGGTCGATATAAAGCCTTCATTTGGACGCCTTTTCCAACGTCGTGAGTATCCCGGTCTTACGCATCTCACTGACCTCATCAAATCTGGCACTGAATGATCAAGTCGTTGATTTAAATCTTAGTCTGCATCCTGGTGTCGTAGATAAAATACTCGCCCCCCTCAGGGGCGTCTCATGCGAGCAATGCACCCGCTTCCGTCTAGGCGTAAGCGAGGGTCATAGCCGCATCTACAAGAGGGGGAAGAGGAGCTCATAGTCTCGGTCACCCCGTCGGTTTGGTTTTCAAAGCTATCTGTAATGTGATTATTGTCGGTGGTGAAGAGCTATTTACGTCACTTACCGCCCATCTGACTGCGCGCTCAACACGGCAGTTGTGCATTGTGGGTACGCTGGATACGGTGGCCTCTATGGATCCGACCATGGTTGTTCCCATTATCAGGGCTACCTGGGGGTTGTGTCGGAGTTTTTCGATCACCGACTGACTGGTTGGGTAAAGTAGATCTGTGCTTGCACCCGACGTGGTGGTCTCCCCCAACTCGACTTCGAGCAGGACTATGGCGTCCACGATTCCAGGCGAGCGTCTCGTCGATTGTAAGCTTCTCAACTATGACCTGCCAGAGGGCGACCGAGATGGTGGACATGATGTTGGGCGCGACTTATTGCAGATTCCGATTCGCAACCGCCTTCTTATTCGACTATGAAAGGCTCTCAATGTTGACTCACTACGGATATGTGCTGTCTTTTCAACAAGAAATTAATCATTTTGCATGTTGAATAACGAACGGAACATGACCAAAACCACAGGCCTCGAAAGGCCTCTACTTTTTATGTAGACTTTGAAAGATAGGACCAACCTCCTTGGCAATGACCCATAATCACCTGCACCACCAATTACAATACCAAGTTGAGATAAAAACAAACGCAGGCATACATTCCGATCGATTGTAGATGCTTACATATTAATCATTACTAGATTAAATATAAACGATTGTGTTTATAGGTTGGAACATACTGGCTATTTATCTTTAATCGTAACTGGCTATGGCAAACAGCAGTATGAGGCTCAAAATATTGCCGGCCCGTTACACCCCCTGTATTCACCATTCTTGTCGTAGTATTTGAGGAAATTCGTAAAACTCGAAGGGGCGTTACTTTTATCTTTGCATTCTTCGTAGCAAGAATTTTCCTCATTCGCAGTAAACTTGGTATCCTCGGATTTTTCTTTATGCTTTTTTCTGAACCTTTCTTTGCAATCTCGAAAGCATTCTTGAAAGGTCTCTCGGGCCTCCAGGTGGTGAAGGGTAGTGTCGCCGGCGCCGCTGGCCGAGGCGGCCAGGCCAAGCTGAGCCGTGGCAAAGATGGCTAAACTGGCAATTGGGAAACGCATCTTGGCCAATTTTGTCAAGTCAAGAAAAAGGCAGTCCAATGTGACGAGGCTGGGAGGGTTGGTTTTTGGTGGTTTAAACTGCAATTATAGATACGAATTCAAATAATAAAGTCCAGGTTTGTAAGTTGCGAAAGCTCTTAATAATGCTCAGAAATCAGAATCTCACTTTGATATTTTTTAGAAGTTCAACCAGGCTTGAAATAGTTTTCCAAAATGGTGAACATTTATCCTCAGCCCTGTTATGTGGTTTTATTAATGGGTACTAACTAATAATAATGTCGATGTATTTTAAAGAACCTTGTGATCAATTTATTTTATGCGTTAATGCTTTTTTCTTTTCTTTTTCTTTTTCTTGTTCTTTTTTCTGTTATGTGCTTATCAAATATGGGACTCAATGTATATTTAGAGTGTGTGGGTATTTCCGCGCATAAAAGGGTTAAATTACCGCACGCAAACCTCACAGCACTGCAACCAAGTACCGGTACAACTGTAAGCACAAGTCAAAAATCCATTTAATAACCACATGCGTTACTCTAGGCCACACACCCAAAAAGTCCACCTAGTGGCCGCGTGCTTGCTTATTTAAATTTCAAAAACTTGCAGGACATTTTGAATGCCATTTTTTGGCATTGATTTTGGCAATTTTTGCTTTGAATTTGTTGCGCAAAATTGCCCATTTGCTCGGAGAATGGCTTTTGAAAAGCATTATTAAGCAATTCGCCGCCTTGAACATTTAAGACAACACTCAAACGCAAAGTTAACTTTCTTTTTTAGAGCCTTCGCAATGCTACTGGGACAGAAATCATTCGTAATGTGCTTCGATTTTTGTTCCGAGTTTGCTATCCTGATTTTCTTTTCGGCATACTATATGGCATTTGGATCCCTTTAAAGGATGCCGCTAACTCGATACGAACCTGGCAGCTAAACGGGTGTGGGCTTTTGGCCAGCCTCAGAAGTGACTAATGGTTTGAATTGACATCTTTGGTCGCTGCCGGACAAACCTTGGTCACTTAAACTTTGTGTTATTCCAACATATCAAGACGCCTCATAGGAAAAAAGGAAAGGATCTCAAATGCCCCTTTGTACGACACCACCGTATTCAAAGACAAACAATTCAGGAGTAGACTAACAGGTTTGGCACTTGAATTGGCATCCAAAAGGAACTTTGGAACTGGGTAGACTGCCCAGCAAGGACTAGTGAGTCCAGATAGCGGCCACAATGACACCAGTGACATAAGACTGTTTTCTACCGTCGTGGAGCAATTGACCCACACGCTTGGGCATTGAAACAGCATGGAGCTTCGAGAGGCATATTGGCAACGGAGCTGTCGTTCAGCAACGGAGTCGTCGTTCAGCAACGGAGTCGTCGTTCAGCTTCATGGCGCCCTATATGCAATCTCTCACTGCAGGGGAAGCCGGCAGTACCAACCTCCTGAAGCACTTTGTCAAAAGCGTCGCTGTCGGAACGGTCGCATGCTGGTTCAAAATGTTTGACCAAGAGGTTGCTAAACTGGTTGAGTAAGGACATGACTTCGACCGGACCGTTGAATCTTTTCGGGTTTAGTGGGAGAATGTGCCTCGTGCCGCGCACCACACCATCCATCTAGTGGTCTTCCGACCCAAACCACCAGCGATGAGACAGGTTGCATGGGCTACGAACAAGTGGAGGGGTTGTGCAGCGGGATCAAACCGACCTGCCGGAGCAGGCGTGTTTTAATTTATCAGGACCACTCTGCCTGTGTCTTATTGCTTTATAGGAGCCTCCAATCTCTTCCCTCTTGTCGGCGGTGTGAACCAGCTAAAGACAAGGCTCGTAGGATCAGGATGCTTGGCGACCAACTCCAGGACCTTAAGCCAAAATGAAAATATTAAGGCCAGATCGAAACTGCTAACCAGCGACAGGTCGACCCAGATAAAACGTGGCGTTGCGGGGAAAAGGCCGCACGGGAAAGTTGTTATTCTGAGCTGTATCGCCCTTGACGACCGTGCCTGGACGCATAATGCAGTCACACGAGGCCTGGTACAGTTTGCCACTGGCAGTTAAGGATCACATTGACAACCCTTCCGACAGTAGCACGTGAAACTGAATCCTTAAAATTGGTATCTCTGCTATAAAGTATATTATCATCCAGGATGAAGTATAGTGACTGCGCAAGCTGTGAATCACTAGCACTGCCAACATTGACTTAACTGGCCGCCAATAACACCAGGGAATTATATGGTCTAGCAAGTTTTGCGTCTTCTGGACACCAGTGATTCAGTCAACACAAACCATTGTTTCGCGGTTTGGCGCCTGCTGCTCGCTAACAATTCAGTCAAGGCCCTGCACCGTCTGCAGATTGCTAAAGAGTCGATTCAGGTGGCACATTATTGCTCTCTGCAACTCGCCCCACGTGTGCGCCCTCCTAATCAAGGTGATCGTCCACTTCTGAGATTTTTGGCATTCCGTGACTGGACCTCTTGCAGCAAGCAATCGTGGAGGAATTTTCCATGGTGAGTTGGAACGCTTCGTTCCGGCTAGTTCAACACTTTGTCAACTGGGGAGCCTGCAACGTTGGCCGCAGCCGGCGAGTCCTTTTCCACCGGGCCAGCAGCGCCCGCCGGTCGAAGATCGCAGTATCAGGACGTAGCGGTACGGGTCTAGCAACGTATGAGCCCGAGTCTACAAAGCTACATTGTTGAAAATGACGAAAGGGCCTAATGGGAGTATAACCCAGCCTACGATTTGTAAATGAATATAAATTGCAGGGCTGATCGACCAAGAAAGTATCACGGATTTGAATACGGAGTAAGATTGTGAAACAGCAGGTCTAAACTGCATGTAATATCAAGACAAAATCTAGCTTGGGCCGTTGTTAACCAAGGAAAGGACAAAATCGGGCTTGCTCATTTGCATATACTTGCAAAGTCGAGCTTGACTATCTAAGTTATATTTAGGGTTGGATTATCCGTCACTCACGATATTGTATTTGGAACCTGATTTATATATCCACTCAATATCACCATCGAAAATACATGTTTCGAAACTTATCCCCACCAAAATTGGACCCCAATTTGTCGGGCCGTGTGGTAAATTTGGGTTAAAATAAAAAAATTATTCACGATTTGCAATTGGCGAAAACCGCCCAGTAAAGTCGGTTGGAAATTTTAAATTCTGCGTCTTTAAATTGAGGCTCTTAACTTTATTTAGCCGTCATGGCTTTTTGCTTAAATGTTATATTATGCCGCGTATGGTGTCCGATTTGGGTTGAAATTGCATTGAAAGAAGTATTTAGTGCAGACGCGAGCTGTGTTGGTAAAGAAGTGGAGTGATTATTTTGAGCACCAAATAGGATATTGTGGCTGCCGGGTAACTTGACCCTATATTTATTGTCGCTACGAAGATTGGGATATATGTCAACCATTAAGAATAACCTGGGTACATTATCTTAGCACAGCTATATAAGCCCCGTATGTTTCTGTTCTCACTTTCCTCCAGTCCCGTTGTTGCATTCGTCTTTACCGTTAGCGTCTGTGTAACAGCAGACGTTGTCGCAGCAAGTAAGAGATTCCGTTCCCATTCCACCACACGTTTCAAAATACTTGCTTAAGTCTATGCCACCTTTGGTGGCAGGTTTGGTACCACAAGTTTGCGCAGCAGCTGCCTGTTTGCAGGTTGCAGAAACAAGGGAAGGGCCAAGTGCCAGCGAGGCCGCAGTAGCGAGGATAGTGGAAAGCTTCATAGTGAGCGCTTGGGTTGTTTCGCGAGCTACATAAAGCGTAATGCGATTAGTTGAAGTAATGATTCGCAAGGGGATAAAAATCTTACTGATTAATTTTAGATTCTTGGCAAGTTGTTAAATGAAATTCACGTTATAAGATGGTTTTGGGCATCTGGGTTGTGGCCTTGTGGGGGAATTGTATTGTTAATGATACCGAAGTATGTTGTAGGCTTGTTTGGCATTTTATATTTCAAAAACCTGGTCCGTGCATTCCATTATCTTTCAAAGTCGAGGGTTTTCTGGAATGAATAAGAACTTCGATAAAGTTTCGTTGCAACCACAACAAATAAAACACACTAAAAGTGCCAAAGTAGTTGGTGATGCAATGTTATGTTTTGGAAATGAACTATGATATTGAGCGAAAAAATCCCTCCCCTGCCACCGTACTTGTCCAGGTGTATGCGTGGGCCTTTACCAGCTTTACTATAATGGTAGGGGTAAAAGTGCCCATCCCTGAACAGTTAGCACAGAGCTGTGAACCTTGTTGGTGTTGCCGATTTTGAAAATATCTTGAAAAAAAAATTTACTATACGGTAGGTACCTGAAGCTCCACGCGGACATTTAGGTTGGTGAAGGCCCACGCATACACATACGGTGGCAAGGGGTGGTTTTTTTTTGCCTGCACCCGTAGTACTGTTTGCGGGAGGAATCAAGTACCTAGATTTCTTTTCTTCAAAACTATTGCCGAAGTCGGCAACGCCCACAGTACTGTACGACAGAGCCCAGGGGAGACCCTTACCACTATAGTAACATCGTTGGCATAGCCGCGATTCAAGCCCAAAATTTGGAGGTGGCAAATCTGGCGCGTTAACATTAATCCTTTGAAGGAGTTAAGTAGTATTGTTTTACGCTTGTTTTAAGTGCTTGCACTCGTCTCCCGCAGGGCATGGGGCGAGGAAGGAGTAAATAGTAGTGGAGAAAAACCTTTTGGGCGGCAAAGGTCCTTTAGGCTTCTTTTCTATCTCTTGTAAACTCCGTTTAGTTATCAAGTATTATATATTCCTCCATTGACCTGGATCAATAATAAGTTCCTACAGAATTTAAACCACTAGATTTTGCGATATACACACTGATGAACGGATTGACCAGTCAAACTTCGGTTTGTTGGTATTGTAACGGATCAGGAGTTTGCAGTCTGGTGACGACTATATATGAAACAAAACTGTCTGGAGTGAGTCAGGAGTGGGTTAGCCTACACCGACTGACCCAGCTATTCGTACTGAGGAACATACGTGGTATTTATTCAGGGGCTCTGGTGTACGCGTTCTCTTCCCGCTCCGGAAGCTACTGTTTTACCTAGTTTTAGTGACGTATTTGTACGAATATTCTTGCCGTGCCCCAACGGCCACGAACGAAACTAGCAGTTACACGCGAGTCTTCATTGGTCCCGACAGGCGAGGAGGCGTCCCTTATTCAGGCAATCAATTACCTTGCACACAATGCATATGATGCAGCGGGAGAAACATGATTGAGTTTTGGCTGGCACCGACTGTGCCGTGATGGATGAGCGAGCTTTTTTGTCTTGCTTGCAGTGCTTTTTCTTCTTTTTCTTCTTTTTTTTCAATAACCAGAGACAAGTCATCGGCCCCTCTCGTATGAACCCTTCTCCAGATATTATCAACCGTCGCAGAACTTGTGTTGGCATCCCACAATATGATAGCCAGGAGTGTTTGCCTGGCCAAGCCTTAGGGCACGGCAGTGTATATGCGCATCGTCTCGTTTAAGAAGGTCAATAGGTATTCCAGGCACTACACCTGCAGGGCATCGACCTCATCGGTCCCAAAAGCGGCCCGGTCCTCGGCCACCGCCTTGGCGTGCTACTCGCGGCCCTCTTACAGGGTGTAAGTGGCGACTGAAGCACAGTGCCGATGGTTTCGGGCTCGGCGATAAACAGGGTTCGCGATGTCAATGTCTTCCGTCGTCATAAGCATGACGTCGTGACTTTTATGAAGTCTGCAAAATCATCCCGGTCCGCCTTTATTTTTAGTCGTTTGTCTACCTTGTTAACGGTTAGGGCTTGGTATTCTTAACCGATGGATGCGACAAAGGGTAGAAGGTTGCGAAGGACCGTGTTGGTCGCACTAAACCAGTTGCGATAACGTTAAATAAATATCATTCCTTCAATATTTCTTCAAAACAGGCTCAGCCCATGGATGCGAATTAAAATTTTCAAAGCAGTGAGACCATTCAGTGAAGGTTTAATTGCCGACAATATCAAATGTACTGTAATTATACCACGTAATAATGTCGAACATTTATGTTCATTTTGGAAATTAGCTTGAAGCTATATATGAACTCATGGTATCTAATATCCATTGCATGCAAAACCCGTGGTTCGAAATGGTACGTTTTTGTTCCTACCCTGTGTGGTCAATCGAAATAATAATAATAATAGGATTGCCTATTCGGCTGTGGCATTTCATCGGGGCTTTTACAATTTTCCGGGTGGCTCTGTTAAAATAGCCCATGACACGTTTCCCATTTCACCGGGAAAGTAAAATTCCGGTATGTGCAGTTTTCATGATGTCACCGCAAAGCAGGTGGAGTTCAAGGATTCGTGGTTATTACAACTGGTCAGCTTGGTGCAGGCGTGGGAAATCCGTGCCGTCGCCCAGATTTGGGGGCCAGCATACTGCGTTGAGGGGTGGAGAGAATGGTATAAATAGGACATTTAATATAAATGTAAATCATATACAGCGGCGACCATATAAGCGAAAGGATGCATTGCAAAGATAAAATTTGCAAGCCAGAATGACTGTGGTTCTCGGGTTATTCTCATTTCGTTTAACCTTGATTCTTTTTTTTTCGACGCATCTGTGGTGGAGTGAAAATGGAATTATCAGCATAACGACTAGAGGAACGAAAATAAAACATGATCAACCGGAACAAGCCGAGTTCAAGAGCAAATATACGAGAAAAAGCACAGGAGATCCACTTTACAATTTGTACGGTGTTCGTAGTAATATTTTATGACTTTAGCGCCGGGGCTTGTCTAACTTTTTAAGCTCGTAACGCGTTATAAAGCAAAGGCTGGCATTAATCTAATCGAATATGCGCATTAAAAATACGTCTACTACGTGCAAGGGTTGAGCTGCCTGTGCAGACAGGCGAGGCTAGTGAAAACATGTTGGATTACAGGTCATAATATGGATCATCTACGTACCTAGAAAGGTCGCTGCTCTGCCCTAATGTGCAGTGATTAAACATTTGCATAACTGCGGATGGCTCAATGCGAGAGAGTGCTTTTTGAGAGTTAATATGTCTTCCGCGCGGCTCGAAAAAGACGAACGCAGCGCGCTGTGTTAGACCGCCGCTCGCCTAGCTGTCGGCCATTGGTGAGGTGCGTGTCGAAGGCGGTTGCAGTGAACAGGCAGGCGATCTATATCACGTTCACGTACCATACAATTGCAGGTGGTTAATGGGGACTTTCGGTTCGATGAAGCCCTATACTGTAGCATTAGTTAAACTCTCCCAAAAAGAACTCTGTCTCTGCAGCGAATTGCAAAATTGCCTCGTATTTAATGGCGTTCCAGTCCGAATAATGACCTACCTATGGAATGGGCTTTTTCTCAACTTTGATAGCTATTGTAAAGCAACAAATTAAAATCTCTTACCTGTAATTTTCTTTTTGACGCTGGAAACATCTGCCTGACGAATATTGAGAAAACCCAGTCGCATAGCCGGCATGGCCGGTTGCGATTATGGGTATCGCATGATCCTCCTTTCACCTCAACGCGACACTCTCGCGTGAATTTTGCTGAAAGCGCTCCAGAACAGCGTGATATGTAACTCTCTCCCAGCGAGGCTATGCTAATTTCTGTATAACGCATTAAAGGCAGCTAATAAAGGGCTTTTTTATTTTTTATTTTATTTTTTATTTTTTACTTGGTTGCCACTTCCTTGCAATCTTTGCCATGCTCAAGGTTCACGCCCGGCATATCTAGAATAATTTGGTTCCAGCCTTCATCACATCCGCGATATTCCCCCTCTAGCTTTGTTGTCCTTGCCTAGTTAACAGTGTCTTTTTTTTCTCTTAACTTTCGGGGTTCCTTGCAGTTGAAATGCATCTAGGGTTGCATTCAGCTGTGCATTAACGCACGGATAGGTTCATTTAAAGCTAACGAAAAACAATGAAAAAAAAGGCGAGGCGGGCACTGACTTATTCGTACTCATGCGGCGGGAGAGTCCTATAAAGACGCGCCCCAGCTTGTAGAAATCTACTTTGCAATTAATTCTTGATCATCCAATATATCAGGAAGCAACCCAATCCCATTGTTTCGTTTATTCACTCATTTTGGGTTTTAGCCCTGATATTTGGTCTTTCAACCCCATTTCAAGACTCGTTTGACAACTCAGTCACCATGCGGAACTCGCTAATTATCGTTGTCGCATACTCCGCTCTCGCGGTCTCTGGCTGGGCACCGCTGAATACCAACGACGGCACACCCACCTCGGGGGTTGTCGTCGCCCGCGATAACGCAGTAAGTTGCCAAAAAGAAGTCACTCTGCCCATTGGCCAGCTCCTCTATCAGTGTACCGCTTCCGGCTTCAGAACAGTGCAAAGGGAATGCATATATGGTTATATATGAAGGCCAACAGCTAGTAAATCAGCCCAGCAAACTAACCGTATCAAATCCTAGATCTACCAACCAGAGATAGCCGATCTACACAGTTCTATGATGGCAAAACGCGCCTGGGTTGATGATGCTAACACCAAGTATAACGACAAGATAACACATGCTCTTAAAGAGTACGATAATGACGCAAAAACTTGTACACTCTAATATGTTCTAACGAAAAGACCTTACATCCTTTTAGATGCTACGACGTCGCTCAATGGGCCATGGATGCCGCCGAAAGAGACACTTGGAGAACTGAAAAATGGTTCCAGGATAGCAGCCCTCAGACTATTGCAAAGGTCCGGCATACTTTTGGAAGAATCAAGGTGGCATGTGATCCCAGGTCCAAAGAAGTTCGGGTCACAGGCAGGGGTCCTCAGCAAGAATGTGACGAGACAACGCTGCTTTATACGGATATTTACGACAATTCTATTTTGGTATGTCCCAAGTGGCTGCATATGAAGGCCGACCGGGAGCGTGCTCTCAGCCCATTCAGTCAATCCATCATGTTATTACGTGAGATTTTACGACTACGAAACTGTGAGTGACCAAGACAAAGTTAGAACGACCTGGAACCGTTTTTGTGTGGGATACTAACCGGGGCTTCTAAAATCGCAAACAGTCGGAAATATGGCTGTTTACCGCGGGTATGGAGATCACGACGGCGCATTGGAGTAAGTGTCGATTTGTATTTTCTTTCAACACCTCCACACCTTTTTCAGAGGCTGAGGTATGAAATACGATACTGACAGTCTCAATGGTCTATATAGGCTGAAAACAGAGCTTGCCTTGAAAAGCACGGAAAACTACGCCTTTTTCGCTCAGTCAGTCCTTCAAGATCACTCTCCTTCACAATGAAGGGGGATTTTCCTTTCATTAGCAACAGGAGGAACCAAATGCAAACGTTACTACCTTGGGCTAGCCGCCATGTACGGTGCACACATGAACTCACAGGGGAGAATCAATCAGCGCAAGGATTTCTAGTTGCAAGAGTAAAGATGGATATCTATCCAGGTCGGACAAGCGATTGTACAGTCAATGTTTTTAGCCCATCTTTATATATCAAAAGTTACAAAAGACTTCTACACAGAGCACACCCTGTCCCAGAAGATTCAGATTCCAGTAGCCACATCCAAATCTAACATTTGACAATCTTGCTGTCAGGTGTTGGACTTGAGAACTTGCTTCTTCCGCCTGAGGCAGCCCTGAGCAAACCTGAACTGAGACTGCACTGATCACAAGTACCTTGACATGCTAACATACTTTTGACGTAGGCAGCCTGATGTTGGGGTTGACAAATAGTAAAGCATGTCGCCATTCGACTGATTTTGGCCATTGCAAACCCGATACACCACACCTAGTGCCGATAGAGAAAAACTCCAAAATTTCCTGCTGACGCCCAGTATACAGCCTCTGTTATCTATGAGCCTAGCCGAACTGAACCGGCATATGAAGCACATCTCCCAAGACCTTCTGGGTAACGATGCTTCCGACCTCGCTCTCGAAGAGGCCCCTGATGGCGTCGGCTGCATGCTCAAGCATCTGACGATCTGAGACGCCATTGTCCATCCCCCCGCCGCCATGAGGATCCAACCCACTACAAATGGGAGTTGACTCTCCTTATCGATGTAGTCGGAACCATATCTCTGCCTTAGCAACAAATCACACGCCTCCTGGACTGACCGAAGGAGTCGCCAACACAAACGGTGAAACAGCAGGAGCGGAAGGGCCAACCCTGGGATTTCGGACTGGAGCGCCAGAGCTAGCGGTTGGATGAGTTGGTAGGGAGTCAGAAGGCCGCCGTCTGCCTCGCCTTTGCGCTGCTTGTTTCCTCCTTGTCGGCCCGACTTGTTTGTTCCTAGCGCCATAGCCTTTCTTGCCTTGTCCTTGAGGATTGCGGGGTCCTCGATCCGGCCGGACATCAAGCCTTCGCCATTGCCGTAATTGAAGGGGGGGGCTGGATCGGCTCATACAGGCTCAAATCGATGATCTGATCAACGTGCTCGGGCGTGAGAAAGCCAGACGCACCGATTTGGCCGCAAACATAACGACCTTTGAATCTGAACGAGACTGGACAGCCCTCCTTCATGCCGCGAGATCCCCCGGCCGAGGCAAGCGGGGCGCCCCTTCGGCGAGTGCCCGCCATGGCTGCCGCGGAAGTGCCCATCTGCAGCGAAAACTTCTTGAAGCATTCTATCACATTCCTAGGTGCCTCTCCACCCACGTAGAAGGCATTCTTACCCAAGCTTGTGTAAAGGACCTCCATGTCTTCCCATAGAACGTCCCGGCTCACCAAACCCTCCACTCGAGCGGCGTTGTACAGGTGCTGGGCGTACTGGATGGAACCCCACACGTCGGCGACAGCCATACCAGCATCACGATATTGAAGACGGAAGTTGAGGAGCATGAGACCGCTTGCAACGGGAGACATGCGAAAAAGGAGGTGGCTCCGCGTTTTCGAGACAGGAATGCCAATACGCGCGAGAAGATGATTCTGCAAGGTCCGCAGCGGGTCTGTGCTGATCCATTGGATGCTTTTGTGCAATCCGCGCAGGATCTGCTCGTTGCCAGCGGTCCAGGTCTTGATCTTTAGTTTGGAGTGGAACTCGAAATGTTGCTCAATGTCGTTGTTCATGAAGTTGGTTTGCTTATGAAATGCGTGAAACCCCCGCTCAACATGCTCGCCGAGCTCGTAGGAGATGTCGAGAAATATCTGGGCGGCAAACGCGGCATAGAATGGGACTTTCTTTGTTTTCGCAAGCTCTTCCACTCCCTGGTAAAACTCGTCCTTGACAAGCCAGTCACTGACTCCACGTATCGCAGTCGCGATTTCGGAGAGGTAAGGCATGATGAGCGCCCTGTCATCCTCGAACTTTTGACGTCCTGCTTTGATGGAGCGGTCGCTCTTCGGATCCCAGTACCCAAACATGCCGTCTTTGTATACTGGGACCTGACCTTGGGTTTCTACGACAGGAATAAAGCTCTCCAAAAGTCGGTAGGGCAGAAAGTAGGTACTGTCGGAGATATCGTATGTCTGGTAGTTGAAGTTGTCATCGACATTGTCTGACACCACAAGGTCTTCAAGTTTCCAGCCTTGGCCCATGCATCTCAACAGTTGGTACTTTTCTAGGAGTTCCCTGACTCCGCCGTTCCGTTCCAGCAAAGGGAGGACCTCGTCTATTAAGCCTCTGGCGAGACCGATGGCTATATCAGTTGCAACAGCTGCCGCGACCACTTCAAAAAGGCCGTTTTTGTGGTTCGACCAAATCCATCGAATATGATCCCTGATGAGACCTAGGTCATTGATGAGAACATTGAGGGCAAAAATTGCCTCTCCGAAGGACGAGTCCGACTGGGCCTCGTAAGTGGAGCTATCATCCTGTACTGGGGATGGTCTCACCACATCAGGAAGATCCAGGAACTCCTGGGAGGGTTCGTAGACAGCGAGACCCCGCAAATCGATTTGCCAGACCAGCAGCCTCAGCTAGGCGGCACTCTTCCTTGATAGCGGGCATAAAAGGACACAGAACAGAGCGAACCGTTGCTAGGACTGTTGTGTAGGGAAAAAGAGTCAGCATATGAAGCCGATCGAAAGGGAGAGAGAAAAGAAGGCAAGCGGAAGAGGGAGAAGCAGCTTGCCATCAACAAAGTATTGGGGCTTAGCATTGGTGCCTAGGTCAATTGCCTCGCCATGCTCCTGGAGCATATTGCCGAACTTTGAGCGAGTGGCGATGACGCGATCAATCACGGTCCGGAAAGTCTCGGGTACGGGCGCTGTCTTCTTAGCGATGTACTCGGCGAGCGAGACGAAATTGCGGGCGCTGATGATGTACTTGGGTCCCTTCGGTTTAGTGGAAGCCAAAGAGGTGGCGCGCACCTCGGTCTTTTTCTTATTGGCTTGGATACGTGCTTTGCCTTTGAGACGACCCCCGGATGCTCGTGAGTTGGAGGTCGATTCGGCGGTCCTTGACGAGTCGAGCTGATCGGTAGGATAGCCGAGCGACTTCGCTGTGGATGCGAGCCAGGCCGCGACAGAGTCTGTGTCCAGCTTGTACTGCTGATAAGTACTGACCAGCGTTGATGGTAGTATCTTGGGCTCACACTTCGACGGTGATGTTCTTCCGGGTTGGAATGGGAGTGGATGATGTTTCCTGGCAGACGAGGGCTGTTGTGATTAGCCATTCAGGCCTCCGGTCATCCAGGGAGGATTTCAGGCAGACTGTCAACGGGTGCCAGCGGGTGGCACGTGCAGCAACAGCCAAGTTTGCCCTCCCGTAGATGAGGTAAGAACGTTTGTTGATCAGATTCTGGGGTAAGAACCTTCCAAGGGCTGAAGCCACAAAAGTTACATGATGAGGAAAATTACTGCCTATGTACCTAGGCACGTGCCTACCTACCTAGGCAGATAGGAAAGCAGATGAAAAGTTTTCGCTGACGGTACCATGAGATCGTAATGGACATAACAGAAAACGAAGGCTATATGAAGAAGGGGGTTCCTAGTGTGACAAATAGCTTCAATTGTCGACGACTCGACATATGGATCTATCCCAACCATTTCATCCTCGGCTACCATTTTAAGACGCAGTATTGTTCTACGACTCCCATTTTCACAGCACCGAAGAAGAATTGGCAGTTGCTACCAGCCACTCAAAGTCAAGAGCATGGTACCTACCTAGTGTACCTAAGGTGCTCAGCTTAGGGAGACAGAAAAGGAAGGTGAAATGGGGCTAAGTGGGTCCTGGAAAGAATTGAAATAAAGGGAGAGGGGTTTCTCCTGCTAACGAGGGATCAATTGACGGGCTATGGAACATAAGCCCAACGGCTGTCGCTCTCCATCCCGTTATCGCATCCATCTGCGCATCAAACCAAGAATAGCCCACAACCGCACCTACGTGCCCTGGGTAAAACGCACTTTGGCCTCCCAATGTATCACTAAAAAAAGAAAGAAATAGCTGTTTCGAGCCGGGGACCAGACAATGAGGTGTATCCCGGACAGGCGGCCATTCAAAATAAAAGGCGAACAGTTTGTTTGCTTTGCATATCATTGCAATATTTCCAGCCGCTTCTGCGCACCTTCTCCGCCAAACTCCCAGCCTACTTGGGTATTGTGTCAGACATATGATCACCTTCTGTACAAGCACGAAGCCGATCAAGTGCGGTTGTGTCCACCGACAGAGAGCCACGGGGTCTGTGGGAGTAGCCACAGCCACGACAATGATTGTGATGAAGACCGAAGTGAAGAGCATGCCAGTGACTGCTTTGTTATTACGAAGCTCGTTTTCTCATCAAGACAAATAGAGGAAGCCTGACATTGGGAATCGGATTGGTTGCATATTGATACTTAAAAAGGCTTCAAGTATCTCCAGCTTGTTCATGATTATGCGAGGATGACCGTTCAGAAAGAGTTCTTGCTGATTCTCTTGGCTGTTGTGCTGGTTTGCGTCTCTTGCTATGTACCAATTGATGACTGATGTAGTAAAAGAGGCTGCGTATATGGTCCTCTTGAAACATATTGATTATAAAGCTAGTTACCAGGGTCATCTGGCCTCGAAGCAGATGATTTCCATGTTCGACCAAACTCTGACTTGATCAGAAATTCTTATAATACGCAAAAGACCAGAACCCATTATCCAGACATGAGGCGAATGGCCCGGTCTAGTACCTCACTCTTCGCATTCCCATCGAGCATTTCATGACCCGCGCCACCTGACCCGTCTGAATCAACCATATCACCTTCTGACAGATGAATCTTTGGTCCGAGAGGTTTTGCTGCTGTTATGTCAGTTAAGCTCCTCGAGAAGACCGGTAATCCTGGGGGACCAGGGCTGATTGTATGTCTTCATATCCGATAGCTCGCTCTGACCGTCATTGTTTGGCTGCCATCATCTTTGAGACTCGTGCACCACTCGGACGGTGAAACTGCAAGCTTGATATAGCCTTCTTACCCAACTCAGTCAATGAACTTTATATGTTCTACGTACAAGGTATAAGTTACCGGTTGAGTCTCAACTTTTACCGGCGCAACTTCGCCATCCATATCCCACTGTCCGCGACATGAGTCCATCAACTTGCCGAAATCGAAACCACTGTCAGTTCACAAAATGCGTGGACCGTTTCAAGCCTAAAAGTTCAAGTCTAACAATCCCACGGCACACCACCGCGCTTGCAATGTACCGCCCAACAATAGACATGACGTCCTTGATACTGAAAAACAACAGGCTGGAGAAAATCATAGTCCCGAAAATAAGATTGGCCACGGTCACCATGCTGAGAACCCAAATGAAAATATTTGAGGCTATGCTTTGGTTGGGCCATTCGAGTGACCGTGGCTTTTGAAACGCCACTGGAATGAGTTCTTCCCAAGCATTAATGACGAACCAACGGGGAAATCTAGGGATGACCTCTTCGAGACGATCAAAACGAGTTCTCCACTTGAAGACCACGAGGCTGCCAAAGTGAGCAATAAGGCAGAATCCTGTCCACATGGGCAGCAGATAAATTGTTTCGGGGGAGATTATCGTGATGGCGTGGAAACCCAGCTGGTATGCGAGGTAGTAGATGTTGGCAGCAGCGGCGATAGCGAACGAGTATTCCAACAGTCCCAGGCAAATCGGCCAAATTATGGACTTGTCGGTAAATAACCAATCCACCATCTTTTCCATGTCTTGATCTTCCACTGACTCTCTTACGGTGCTTATGAACTCATTCGTCCTTATAACGGTACCTGAAGGACTTCCCAGAGCAAGCAACGTGGCGAAGACGGGGCGGCGCATGGCAAGAAATGCCGTTTCCGGTGGTTTACTGCCCAAAATTTGTAAAATGGCAGGCAACAGGCCGAGGACGACTGCACCAGCTGCTATCTCGGCCTTGTTGTGCTCGGTCAGGGTTTCGAGGATGCAGTTGATGAGTGGGCTGATGATGGCCGATTGATCCTCCGATCCTTCGGGTCTTTCGCCGGTTTTGTAGGTGGCATATTCGGTCGAGCAATTGTTTCTGAGAACTCGCTGAAGCATTCTGCTGGCATGTGAGCCTTTTGTTTTGTTCCAATTGCAAGGGGCTTACATTCAGTAACTTGGCCGAAACCTACGGATCCCAGTCCGGGAAGAACTTGTCAAAATGCGAAGTTGGTAACCCCGCTGCCACCACATCTGCTGTCCCGACTAACAATACCAACAGGGCCAGATACGTGCGTAGACGAGACATTTCCAAATGATTCGTGGTTTTAAGGTTGTTCTGCTACTTATCATGGCTTAGCAATCTTTTCTCTTCCATATTAGAATGCTAAGTTGATCCGGGGAGCTCACTACTGGCAATCATGTTCTGGATTTGAACACAGAGGACGGTCGGGAGTTGCTGGATGTATACAGTCGCTTATTCTTTTCGGTTGGTCTCCGGTTGTATGTCAATATTTTACTTTTCTGTTTGGCTCGAAGCAAAACATCCGACCAAAAGGTCACGCCGGTGAAGTGCGGACGAGCAGGCTTTGAGCGGACATGGACAATCGTTTCCCACTGAGGCTGAATTTACGTCACTGTTCCACTGTACCATCGGGGGGAGATTGGTACAGAAGGCCATGCTGATCTCGAGACCGAGGGAACCTGCAAATTATCCTGGCAGGTAACATGTGAAGTTTTGTCTACGCGAATCATCTCAGAGTATTCTCGCATCGCTAGGCAAGGCTGAAGAAATACAAGGGCTTTTCCCTGCTTGTCAAGTCGTACAAAAAGTGCTGATGGTGTGTGACAAGGTGACTCAAGGAGGGAGCTGATGCAGAAGCAATCGGACACTGCAGATGGAAATGGCGGGTGGGTAAGGTGATAGGTTGAGAATTATTGGAACACATCTTGGCCGCATATAATTCATCCTTCTTTAAATAGCTCAATAGCTAATATTCACCAGGCTGCAACGATTTTTTTCAGAAAGTCGGCACATTGATTCAACCCAACGATCCCATCCTTATCTGGCCATTTTATGATGCAATGTTGTTCCGCTCCTCCCACTCTACGGCAGCCAGTAGGAACGGCCCCACGCCACGAGTGTCGTGTTGCACAACCGGGATGCCGGTGTAGTACTGCAGGCAATTTTACTTTATTTTTAGCAAGGTGCAAAACGACATCAAGTCCGGAGGGGGGAAAAAAAGAACAAAGCATACCTCAAACGTAGCATTGCTACCCAACGACCCGACCTCGACAGTCTTCTCCCAGGTGATGGTCCCATCGGGGTTCTCGGTGACGAAATCCTGGATCATGTGCGAGTAGGCACGGGTCGCGGGGCCGAGATAATCTTCCTCCGAGATCCAACCCCTCTTCATCCCTGCCAACCAGCCGTACGTGAACATGGCGGCGGCCGAGCTCTCGAGGTAGTTGCCCTCCACGCCGATGTACGGGTCGCTCATGACCAGCCACCAACCGTTTGACTCGGGGTCCTGGGCGCGCTTCAGGCCGTCGGCCAGCGTGGTGAAGTACCCCATCAGGCGCGCGTAGCCCGGGTGCGATTGGGGGAAGATGTCGAGGACCTCGACCAGCGACCAGATGTACCAGCCCACGGCGTTGGGGGGATGGCGCAGTGGTTAAGCGCCATGGCTGTTACTTGTGTAACGTAGGTTCGAATCCTGCTCCCT